>CAOJBI010828884.1:0-18729 GCA_948277035.1 Euphorbia corollata | reverse complement strand
GAACCAGAAGAAGAAGCAGAAGTTGAAGTAGTAGAAGTAGAAGATGGAGAATCTGTGGGAGAAGCTGATGAAGACGAAGAATCAGAACTTGCTGCTTTGAATATCTTTGCATCTGGAGAGTCAGCTGCTAGCTTCAATATGGCTGCAAATGCAAATTAACAGTAACTAAGTAGTAGCATATAAAACTTAGGCGTAAACTTAAAAAAAACATGACTTGTGGTTTGACATTTTTGTAAAAAGCTCCTCATGAAATTTTATTTGCAAAAGGATGCGTCTCATTTCAAAAGTTAGCAAAAAAAAAAAGAAAACAATAATAATTTTTCATTAAAAATAATAGTGTTACAGAACATATTTCAATTCATTTTCAACATTTTTATAATTTACCCATATTATTAAGAATTATATATCAAAATTTGAATAAATTTTATGAGATTTTTCATTTTATTATGAATTTTTAAAAGTTATTATCACATTTTAATGAATAAATTTTTTTTTCATCTAAAAAAGTCTAAAATTTATCATTAAAGTATATTGTATTTTTATTAAATAAGCTGGAAATATTGAGTTCAAAATGGACAAGATTACCCATGTTTATGATGAAATTTCAAATCAAAGTCCTATTTTTGCTGACTTTTAAAACAACAGGTACTCATTTGCGAAAACAATTTTACAATGACCTTTTTTGCAAAACAGTCAAACCACGTGACATGTTTTCGAAGTTTAAACTAGAACTTGCATAGAATAGAAATGAAGAAATGGAGTGAAGTGAAAAGACATACAAGGGCAATCAGAGACATCAGCATGAATATTGCAAGCAGAAGGCATTTGAAGGGCAAGAGTGGTATTGACAGGCAAACCCATGGATGGATCAGTGCTTTCTTTGATCAAAACACACAAGCATTTGGGTTTGTTGGTCTTAACATTTTGAGTGCTTTGGCAACACTCTGGAGTTGGTTTTTTGGCAGTGCCACTCACAAATGGAATGCAAGATGCTAAGTTAGTTAGCTGCTCTGCACATTCTTCTTCGTCTTGCTGCATTGTGCCGTCGCACCCTACGCTCACACACATTGCTATTATGCATACCATTCCCACTATCTTCTTCTTCTCCATTTCCATCTTTGTAATTCGGTTTCTCGATCTTTTTTTGTAGTTTGTGTGTACTTGGTTGAATGTAATGCATACAAGGTGGGGGGTTTATATGAATTAGATGTGCTGCCTTATCTTGTGATTAAATGTCGAGGCCTCCCTTGAAATGCTGAATATATCACTCTATATTTCTATCTTACTTTGATATTCTCCTTGAAAAATGGTATTCCATATTCCGAAATCATTTATTGAGTTTGGGGAATCTCAACACATGGCTTAATGGCTTATATGCCAAAATGGCCACTCACTCTACTCCTATTCTTTTATTTGTTGCTCGCCGTCTTCAAAATAAATTTTGATTGTTATCATGTACTCTCTTGATTCCTAATACTAGTCACTTTATGATTGAACCCTTAATTTTTAATATTTATCATTTTATATTTCCAATACATAATTTCCTTCATTCTTTCTATTATACCCATATTAATGGCACCTCAATTAATTACCTCTGAACAAACACAATACTTCATTTATTACTTATTTAAGGGTGAATAAGTAATTTTATACCCTTAATTAATTGTTTCTTAAAAAATGTAAAATTCCTTAAAACGACTAGTATTAGAAACCGGATGGAGTATGTTACTATGTATCACAAAAAGGAGTCATCGGAAATGCCAGATATGACATGAGTATACGTTTCTGAAACAAAAATAGAAACGGAAAACATTAGTGTGTATGAGTTTTCGTGTTGTTGTAATGTAAAGTGACTAAAATACAATACTCCCTCCGATTTCTTTTAGCAGTCAGTCCATTTAGACAAGCTATGAAAACCCAAAATACTTTATCATTTTCAAAATTTCACGTGTCTTTTCCATCATTCTTCCAATTATACCATTATTTAGTCTTTATGTTATTTTCAAGATAGAGATAAATAATAAGCTCAATATGGGAGAGGAGATGGATAGTCACTGCATTTTTTATTTAAGAGTTACTACTATGAGAAGAAAATATTGTACAGAATACTATTGTAACAAAGAAGGGAGAAATCTTAAACATGCATTTAAGGAAGATGGAAGCAATATTAAAGATTTCAAGAATTGCTTGGAGAAGGGAAATCAGCTTCGTTCACTACCTATGGAATTCGACCTCAATTTTCTGACTGATAGGCAATTTGATTTGAATAAATTTCCAGATGACGAAGATGAAGATTACTGGAATAATGAAGTCAAAAAGATGATCACAGGCAATTTTTTTTTATTTTTTTTTTTTGCAATCACTTCCAAAAATCTAAATGAAAATTATAGCGCCAATAATTAGTACGGTGCATTTTGATTTCTTATTTGTGCATAGTATTAATTGCATAGTTTGGGTTGGAAAATTAAGACATTAACTTGAATTAGATTAAAGGGCAAACTCTTATTAGTTGTTTTATGTGTAAGAAGGACGGAACACTATATTCCTCAGGAAAAATATCTTATTTAACATCTTTATTTCTGTTGTTTTGCATAAAACACTCAAACAGGTCCTCAAATTACTATATATAGCTTCCAATATTTGTTTATAGTTGTTGATTAGACGTGTTAATCGGGCGGGTTCGGAGCGGATTTCTTCGGGATTTGACAAAGAACATCAACCCAAGCCTAGTCCAATCTCATACTTTATAACTTTGTGCTCGCGATCTTATCATGTCATTCCCAAGCCCGGCCTGCGGTCCATGAATATTTTTATTAAATTTTTATTGGACTTAATGGAAAGAAACTAACAAAATAGACGGAATTATGTTAAAGTTTTCTTATAATTACATTATTTACTCAAAGTTTAACATTTGGTAGAATTTATTATAGTCGAGTAATAAAAAAATTTATCTGAAAAAATATAAAAATATTAAATAATCATTAAAATTTAACATATAAAGATATAACAAATAAAGTTATTATCGAGACAGTCTTGGGTATTTACATAAATACCAAATCTGGCCCGTAAAATTTTGGTTTTGACGTGTTTGAGTTGGATTTAATGAAAATATGAATGCTCATCCCATGGGAGAGGGATCGTGTCGTGCCCAATGGAGTTGTTATCCACTGCTCTCTATTTTATTTTTGGGTTGCATAATACTGGGATACTTATTTATTCTTCATTATATACAAAATTACAAATGAATATTTCAATCACAAAACTATAGAATCATTCATGCATGTTAAGTTTAACATATTAACAAGGCCAAATGCATCATTGATTAGATCCTCAACTTTCAAAAAATGCATCATTTTACATATGAATGTAAGTGTCAGTTTTTTATTAGTATGGCTTTTCAAAGATGTCATTTCCCTTACAATTAAAAGTTGACACCTTACATTCAAGGAACGAAATGATGCAATTATTGAAAGTTGAGGGTGCTACAAGATCATTTTTTAAGTGATGATAAAGCTACCGGGATAGTTGGTGAAAGTGGTTAAAGGTGTATGAGCTGATGATATTAATAACATTATTACATGCTGGATGAAATACGCAACTCCACTGCAAACTGAAATTTTCTTCTTTTCAGTTCGCTCAGAGAGCAAAGGAAAGGCCTTAGGAATTTTGCAAGTAGCAGTGCCTCACTGTCACAAAACAAAAAATCACACATAAAACCACCTCTATTTTATAGCAAATAAGCCAATAGACCAAATAATATACACATTTTATTATCTCTATACATGAAAATTGACCACTCGTAATTCCCCCAGAAAAAACTCGAATTCTACCCCAGCAGTCAAACTCAAATCTGAGAGTATAAAAATAATCCATCAGAAAAAAAAAGGGAAAAAAACAATTGAAGTAAAAACACTGTACAATAGGTTACTGTACAGACAAGTATAATGTTGTTTTGACTTGATTTAATTCTATCCTAAACTAGTGTAAGGAAACTGATCATGTTTTCCATTAGAGTCGAAGGGTGTATGTGACGGTGGCCTAGATGCTTGAGGAGGTGGAGCTGTCAGGGCATAAGGCAGTCTGGCTGATGAACTCTCGATCAGACCCGCAACTCCTGCTGCTGCTGACTGTGCACTTGAAGGAAGGAACAGATCGTGCTTCTGGTCTTTATATGCACTCCACACCTTAACATACATACACATAATGTTGAATTATTCAACCGATAAAGAGTACAGAAATTCATGACTTATAAAGGCAGCCATTAATTTGGTTTTCTGCAATCGTTGATACCAATTCCTGTATCTTTGGCTTCTTAATGTTAAAAACAAACATATTAAAGTGAAAATATACAAGAAAAGGAATGCACATGATACTCACAAGGGAGGCATTTAATATTTCAGAAACTTTATCACAGTGTGCTCCTTCTGTTGCAAATGCGTGCAAAACCTGGACATTTTAATCACGTCACATAATTTAGTAACCGGAGCATGAAAGCTTTGAGATAACCATGAAATCGAGAAAAAAAAAGATAAGAAGCCTTTTCATAGTTTTGGTGGTCGTGTTTATAACAAAGGCATAGTAAAATAAAAGATTAGCAAAGGGATCATTCCCAATGTATTGCAGTATATCACCAATTTTACATGTTCCAATAACGTCCGAGATAACATGTTTGTCTGAGCTATTACAAAGATAATACAATAGAGAAGATTCACCCATCTCCCTTTTGGATTTTCTAAATTTATTTTCACTTGAATAGAAAGAGTGAGAGACTATCCACAAAGGAATCTACAGTGAATAAAAGAGTGCAATGGTGACTCTGAAAGCAATCAAATTTCCATTTTGATGGCCAAAAAACAAACCTCAATGGCGAGCACCCTTCCAATAGAAGCTTCTGATTCATTCCACTTCATCTGAGAGCAAAGTCCATTCCTTCCCCCAGCCCTCCAGTCAAGAAGGCCAAGCAGTACTTCTACTAGACCAACCCTGAATTTTTCAAACAAACATGTTCCACTATCAGAATTAAATTGTTGAGCTTCGATTATATTCTTAAAGCCATAGATTAATTAAAAATTTTGCTAAAGTAGCCTCTGAAGTAGACATTCCCAATATAAACTTCATAGGGACCCAAGCCAGCATGATTAGTAGGAAACACTTATGCGAAGTTCAAGAACAAATATTATTTTAAAAATTTCAAGCAAACATTCTAAAATTTAGGAAGCTCGTATTCAAGAATTGTATCTTAACTGTTTACTCCGTTAGTCATCTATCCTTCAAATTCGGCGTACATAACCTATGATCCTAATTTTGTGGTACAAAATAAAAGTTCAAACATGCCCAAAGAAATTACACCATTTTATAGTAAACAAATATGTGTACATATCACATCAAAATTTTTTGTGTTGTCAGTTGTCAGTTAAGAAAAAAGCCCATTTACAACAGAAAGTCCTACCACAGTAAATTATGGGTCTCATGCTCCATTTACAAGAGAAAGAAACTTACTTAAGTCCTTGAGCAACTAGTGCATCCCGTGCACGATTTCCAGCAACTACAACGCGTTTTAGAGTTTCAAGAGCCAGTATGCTTCCACCTTGCCATCCTATGGCTTTCATCAGAAGTGGAACGACCTGAGAAGCCAGGTGGACATTTTAACTGACAAAACTTAATGACATTCTAAATTAACCACACAAATGCAAGAATAGGCAGACAAGACAGTTACAGTGATAGCCATTTATCGCCTGATGAGGTTAAAATAACCATGACAATATAAATTTACGCAAAAGAGATGACAAACTCACCTGAGGTGTTCCTGCACTAGTTGCGGCCATTGCCTCAGCGCATATTGTACTGGCTGCAAGTTGATGTAGGACCCGCAAACAGCTAAGGCGCACACGTTCTTGTGGAGTTTGAGCTGGTGGTGTAGACCCATCATTAGATTCATCTGTTTTCTCTGTATAATTTCCATTTTCCAACTCCTCCGATGCCATTGTTTCTCGTCTTCCCTCGTATGCTACAGCAGCGACAAGCTTAGGAACATATCCAAGATATCCAACATGATCTGCCAGTGCAGGGTGAACACGTAGTAACGAAACTAAGGCAGCAGAAAGAAGCAAGGGAAGCTCAGGATCAACAGCTTGTGTGTCATAATGTGTGGCAGCAATGGATGACAAATACTGATCCAGCAGTCCCTCCAAGAATCTCTTTGGATTTCTAAGAGGAAATTTGGGATCCTTGAGAAACAGCCTGACATAGATTCCACCAACCTGCATTAAACAATGTAAATCTTGAGTTCCCTGCATAAGCCAGGGTGAGCATATAACGAAAATATGGTCTGAAAGCAGTATGTGACATTTGTTACCTGTGGTTCATCTCTCATTTCCTGTTGTCCAGAAGCCTGCTCAGGTACGTCCCAATCGACAACACGTCCTTTCATTTGTTCACGGTACAAGTCTGATGCCATTGTTGCAATTTGTGCAGACAAAGATGCTGCCATTGCTGGGGTCCATACAAGCTCTGGTGTCTCTGTTGTGTGTTCAAGGGCAGATACAACAGCTTCGCCAGGTCCATCTCTAATTACTGACACCAAGCCATCTGGAAGAAACCTTGCTAGTGTTATAGCAACTCTGGGTCCATGCATAGGCTGCCCAACAAGCTTCCCCAATAACGAGGCAGCTGCTGCTCTCTGCTGCAAGGGAATATCTTCTGCACATTTTAACTACATTATTAATACTTTATCAATAAAAAAGCTACCACAAAATAATTACAGATATAAGATAAAAGGAGAACTTTACTCTGCAGAGGCAAGAGAAGCTCAAGTATATACACAACTCCACCATGCTTAGCAGCAGCCCAGGCCAGTTCAGGAGTACTTGCTAAAGCATAAAGGACATGGAGAGCCCCTTCACGACAATATGGACTGGAGTGAAGCATTTGTAATAGAAGGAGAAGACTAGATCCATCAGCAACCATAGCCTCCAAACAAGGAGCATACGTAGTCAAGAGAGAGAGAACTCCTAGACAAAGCTGAGGAATCATGCTTTCGGGTGGAACAGGAACAGAAAAACATTCAAAGAGAGGCAGTAGCTTCTCTTTAGAAGAAAATATAGAGGCTAAACTTGGATTTTTTGTCAGCAGGTTCTGTCAATCAGAAAGAGAAGTGTCAGGTAAATTATCAGGTACAGTTTGCAAAGTAGAAGAAAACAATGTACCTTCAGAGATGTCAATCCCATTTTAAGGCTTTTGACTGACTTCAACTCCTCTTTATCAATTGATTTTTCATCTGAGACTACACATGACTCATCAGGCTCATCCCCGGTTACAGTCGCATCAGCTTCATCTTGAACCTCTGATGCCTCAAAGGATGAATTGCAGTTCTGCTCATTTGTACCTACAGCCAATTCTGTGTGCACCAAAAACGATATAAAATTAATGAGAGCAACAGTGAATGCTTCTGGTTCACTAATCTCAAAGTCCGGCTGATCATTATAAACCCTCAAGTAAACATTGCCAATGAAGAGCTCCTTGGATAGTGCCTCATATGAAAATGTTTGGGATTCTTTCAAGTCATAGGAACCATCAGGTCCCATATCCGCACGCTGCTGATCAATAAATTTTAGAAGTTCTCCTCGAGTTGATGAGTTCCAGATAATCTACAGCCACAAATATTTAATGAATCAAATAGGCAAAACAGAGACTTGATTTAGAATGTCTGCACCTTCAACCACAACAAAATGGGCAGGCAAAGGAATTAAAGTACTGATATACGCAAGTAAAAGTGAACTTACGGAAAAAAGTTATTCATTACTTCTATTGTTTTTCCATTGATATAGATCAGTAGTTATCCAATTATTATCTCATTAAACACCACCCTTGAATCCTTGATATAAAGTCTAAGCATTGGCTGGCTATGTTGATGTATTTGGAACTAGAAGAAGGGAACTTCAGAAACTGAATGAAATTATTTGCAAGGCCCTCTTGTTGGTAATCAATGATTATTAAGCAGAAGAATCAAAAGCAGATATTCTACATATATATTAGACCTTACCTACATCGAAACAATCAATAAATCCTGAACGATTATGGCTAAGGCCAGAGAAGGAACTTTAATACCAAAGCATCTTTTTTCTTCCCCATACAGATTCTAGCCTTTACTCATAAACTTCCACATGTATTATCAAAACAAAAAACCACATACTTCGGATTTTCTAGAATATATCTCCTGTTCATCAACTCATGAAGGGGCCACCAATTAAACCAGTAGCTATTGTACCATAAAATTTACATAAACAGTTAAAAACTTAGATATCCAGGAACTACTATCCATAACCATAAATAAATGCTAAATTAATTAAAAAAAACAACATAGCACAAAGAAGGAAGAGAATTTGATAATGATATGTCCTGGAGGCTGGAAGCGTACAAGGACAGGAAACCAAGTGAATGTGCACATTTTTGCAGTTGCTAATCTACCATCTAACAATATTTTTTCATAATCAAGATTCAAGAGAAATTTTTCTGCCAAAATAACTGCATTTACCTCTGGGGATTCTAAGTTTGTGTTTAATTTTGACAGTAGATCTTTTGGTAATTGCTCTTTCAACATACTTGCAAGTTTTGGAGTTAGCAATGCCTTAAGCACATCAGCAGCTGGTGCATTATAAGGTGTGGAACTTCCATCAGTGCACAAACCACTGAGTTTTGCCAAGGCTTGAGCTGCTCGAACAGCATGCATATTTTTTCCAATTTGAACACTAGAACCAACTCCATGTGACTCCATCTTATCAGATTCCTCAGCTGTCGAGTCATATTGAAATAACAATGGCAAAAGATACCTGAAAGAACCAAAATTCAATCATGGTAATTGAAGCAAGTACATATATGAACGGTGATGGATATGTAACATTACAACAGTCAAAATCAACAGTTTCAGAGTCTAGTGTGTATTGAATGTATATGCTCAAGCAGCAAACGGATGAAAATCCATAATTTAGCTTATATAAGATGATATTGAATCAGATGAAAACATAAACTAATTAACCACAAGTTTAGTGAATGGGAAAACAAAAGTGGGTTTGGAACGCATAATGTGAGCTATAGATTGACTAATCCAAGATTTAAAATTTCCCCTTCCTGCAAAATAACAATTTAAGTATGGATTAACAACTAGAATCATGACAGCACCGATATGATTGCAACCAAATTGACTCTCTGAACTGTAAGATTAGTGCTTAGCCAGACAAGATAACAAAATTAGGTGGTGCATGAAGGGAATGGTTAATAATTTGAAACTCTGTCCATTTCCAGAAATAAGATGTGAATTTTGCATGTCAATGAACAAACAAAGGTACAGAACTACATGTCTCATCAACAGAGTTTAAAAATGTTAAGCATCCCAAATCTAATAGACTTCTAGAAATACTGTATGCAATAAATGTGTGCCCCGGAACAGATAAATCAAATTACCCTTACAAAAGTATAGCTGACATATAACATTAACAGCAATAACCATTCAGGAACATTTATATTGTGCGTCTGTGTGTGAATTTATTATGTATAAATACAGACACAAGCATATATTTGCATATCAAGAAACATTTCATTTTACCAAAGAACACCGGCTCTCAGTAAGGCATCTTGTAATCCAGGGGACACAGAAACATGTGCAATTGTCACTAGGGCAGCATCAACAGCTTCGGGAACAAGCTCCAGTTCAGTAGAATGCACAATGTCATCTACTAGCCCAGATAATTCAAGCATCTCAACCCTCGCACTGTCAAACTGACTCAAAGCAGAAAACGTTCGCATCACATTCGTAACAATAATGGCAGAAGGTTCATTGGCAGAAGTAGTTGGCTGCACTACACTCATGCAACGAGAAAGAAGATTTGCAAGGAGTTGTATGCCTCCATCCCTTACAAGCTCTTCACCATTAAGTGAAGAAGATGCACACCTATAATATATCCCATTAAATATATATTTCCAAGTTCAATAGAAAATGAATTCAAAAGACAGAAACTTCACAGAAACAGCATTTACGTCAGCCAAGTAAGCTCTGATGCTGCAACAAGCAAAGGTGCTCTATCAGAAGAAAGGAAATTGCTGTCATCTTTGTCCACAGTAACTGCATTAAGCAACATGGGATATCCGGCATATTTAAATGGCTCCAGTACATCACCGTATCTTCTGTACAAGATGCACTGCCCTTTCAACAGAAGTAATAACCTCCAAGGTTGAGGTCCTTGCAAGCCTTGCATGGTAGCCTATAAACAACACAAGTTTACGTAAGCAGCAAACAAAAACATTTTGACGGGTAAAGCAGAAGTCAAAAGAAAAATAGATAACCTAACAATTTGCAATCTGCATAATAATATGTTCGCAGTCTAGATCAAAATTTGCATTTCAATTGTACTATAGAATTTTGGTCCCCGAGTATAATTTGATAGTAGAAAGGTATCAACATTTTCTTTACAAATAAAACAGACAGTTTTAAGTTCTTGGATAATTAGATCTTAAGTCATTTTGTTTCGTTCAAACAAGTCTTTATGCTAATACTACAAAAAAGTTTATCTTCCTAAGAGATAAATAAACATAATAATACGTGGATAAAAGAACGGAGAAGAACAAAACACAGATCTAACAGGAAATCAATATTTTATCACTCAAGCAAACAATTTAGTGATTACAAGGTACTGCTAATAGCAGGAATGTGGAGTACGGCACTTTTATATATCTCTAAGAATCCTATCTCCAATAAACTCTTATTACCTGCAGGCGTTCATAGGCTTTCTGCACAGCAAGGAATTTCTCCCTTCCCTCGGGGTTTTTGTCAGGATGGTATTTCATTGCAAGTTTCCTATATTGCCTCTTGAGCTTCTCCTCATCAATGTTCTCAATTTTCTTCGTTATACTGTTAGTATCATCAAAAATGTCAAAAGCCTGTTTATTTTTTGCATCATCACTTGATACATCTTCTAGTGATATTTCCAATATTCTACAAGCTTCTTCTTCGGAAAGATCCATAGGTCTTCGCGTTAACTCTTCACGCCACATCACCAACAATGACTGCAGGAACTCGACATGTTCAACGATTGGCCAATTTGGAAATCGAATTTCATCACATAAGTTCCGAAGATAATATCGATGACACCACATTTCATCTCTTAGCTCTGGGTATGTCACTGGTGGCATGGGAGCATACTCATACAATGAATGGCAGTGCTGTGACAACTTCTGGGGGAAATCACCCAGATGCTGCAGGACCTGGAGAAAATTTAAGGAATGCATTAATTCCAGTTCGTAAATACCTGGAAAAAAAACTAAAACAAAAACTATAAACAATGTTAAGTTTTTATATACCTGACGAATGAGATTTTCTGCTCGCATTTTGTGTGTCCAGATAATCTCCGGAGTATCGGAATCTGAAACCATTGCAGCAGAAAATGCTGCAGGACCACTACGCTCCAGCACATACAACAAGGACTCAGGGAGAAGTCCACCCAGTACACTGCGTTTTGCAAGTGGCAATGATGAGGAAACAGCAGCTTCTTCACCACCATGGAATGCTTGATGGACATGAGTTCCAGCAAACAACTGTGCAATTGTAAAGAGATTGGATCCAGGGTATGCCAGGGAAAAGTAGAATGCCCCTGTGCTGTAGAGACGAATCATAGCCTTGGGATTTCTGGTAACGATAGCCTTCAACAAAGATGCAGAACCCTCCACTATACTTGGTTCTCCTGAAAGTATAGCCTACACAAACAAGGTTTGAGTCTACAAGTTGGCCTTTTTTCGAATTAATTGTTAAATTAATAGGATAATAACAGCTAAAAAGGAAAAAACATTATCCAGTGAAGAAAGATACCATACAATCAAATCTTACAACGACCAAAAAAGATGCAACACATAACCTAAAGAACCTTTAATTCTCATTTCATCACATGTTGTATGGTTCCTATTGAAATCTTATAAAGACTAAGGAAAAAAAATCTAAATACAAACCTAAGCTACATCAGAAATGGACAAAACAGACAAGCAGAAACTGTCACTTGTTTGAGTATACAATTGCCAGAATATACAATCTTGAATTATAACTTAACTTCAGCAGATCAACGTGTTGCTTTAGTGTGTTTCCTAATCATCTTTGACTTGAAGAAAATCAAAAATTGCATTCACAATATAGTATGAATTTGAAAATTTACCTGAGCAATGTGTGGAAGGCAACGAGGACTTGATAATATGCGCTTTACTCTTGGTGTTGGGGTGACTATCTCTCCAGCATCATCTAAGTCCGAATGTGCAGATACCATGCTGTGTAAAATGGACAATGCTGCATCCCCTACCTAGAAAAATATTAACCTCTTGATTGATAACAGAAAAGATGGAAAACAAAGAAAGAAAAACATCAAAGAAATTGTAATGGGTAATAACAAATATGTCTTTGTATTGAGTAGATATGTTGTCTGTTGAACTGAGTTCCAAACTATTAGGGAAGTCGCAACGAGGCAGTGAGGTCAAAGAGTAGTCGGAATTTCACCATCACAATTCAACAAATAAGAAAATGCAAAGGAAAAATTTCATGTGTGCTTGAATATCAAACAGAAATATTCCCTGGCTAGAGAGCAACAAAAACACTGGGATGCACGATTAAGACATTAAGTTCATAGTTACATGACGTCTTACATGAGATGGAGTAAGGACTGGAACACGAATTGATAACGCCCAACGAAGTTCACGAATATCACGCAGTCTCTTCCATTCCAGCATCCCAGATGCCCAACACTTCGTCGTCCAGTCAATTTCTTTCTTTGACCAAAACCTTCTAATTGCATCCTTCTCAACAGGTCCAACTTGTGCGCCATCTTTGTCAATGAACATCCACTCTTTGAGTGGTTCCATGAATGCAGTAGCAGCTAATAAATTAGACTGTAAAGGGATTGCTGTTCTTTCAGAAGCTTCATGAACAACTGTCAGCAAATCAACAGCCAACACACACCCACCAACCAAAACACAAGCCTCCACATTAGATAGAACCTTCATCAAGACCTGCATATGGAGATAACTTGATTAACCAAATTGACTTCATTCTTCAAAGAATTTTTAATACACTCAAATTTAGCAATTGTCAGGTCATTTCTAATTTTTTTCAAAGTGGGCATCATCATTCAGCCATCTAGTTTGCAAGTAGTAAATGCATCACCAACGTCAAAGAGGGTCAAAACTTGGCCAGATAACTACTCTCACACAAAAAAACGAAGAGGAGAATCCAATCATGCTAAATTCACGCTAATCTAATCGGAAATTAATTTACAAACAGACAAGATAAAGTTGAAGCCAAAAAAAGAAATGATTATAATCCAGAGAATAAGAAACAGAAAACATACATAACACTAGCAGAGGTTGGCAAATACCTTTAAAAGGAGGAGAAGACGGTGTCTCAAAGCTCTATCATCAGTCCTATCTAAAAGAACGGTAGCATGCGCAGTACCCTCAAAAGGACCTATTGTATTGTGATGTTGTTCATAGACTATGGTCATTGCTCTTGCACAGAGTTCTCTTACAGAAAAGCCTCCCCCTCCTCCAAAACCATCTAGCCTTCCCATATCACACCAATCATCAGATGCACCCAGTTCATCAGGAACAGCACCATCAACTGTAAGCCCAGTGTCAGCATCACATAAAAACC
Organism: Euphorbia corollata; assembly: GCA_948277035.1. NCBI lineage: Eukaryota > Viridiplantae > Streptophyta > Magnoliopsida > Malpighiales > Euphorbiaceae > Euphorbia > Euphorbia corollata. The sequence continues at coordinate 5,051 of CAOJBI010828884.1, read as the reverse complement.
GATGATAAAGAGCCCTAAAGAAAGCTACTGGATCACGCAGAGGAAAATCCTGTGCCCTGCCACTGCTGCCACTATCAAGTAGCAATCGTAGATAATATTGACCTACACAAACTTCTTTGGAGAGGCTAGGATAACTCACACAAAACTCAGAATAGTTCCAAGATATCTGTGAGACACTTTCCTGCCCAACCATTAACTCTATAGATGTACCTCTTGGCACAATATCTTCAGTGCGTTCCTTCTCAACATCTAGTTTATGAACCTCAGCCTGCAAAGCTTCTCTCAGTTCTTGCCTTGTGCGCTCATTCCAGATTAAATCTGCACGATTGTGGTCAAGGCTAAAAGCTCGCCAAAATTCATGCCAGTTACAGAGTAGCCGACCTGAACCCACAGGTGTGTTCTCCACGACCACTTGTGCGGGAGCTGGCAAGCCTGTGCTCTGCAAACCAGTTGCATAAGTGTCTGAGTCAACGGAATTAGAAAGATTAGGTACTGAAGTCTCATGCACAGATGTAGCAAGCACATCAACTGAAGCTAGTGATTGTTCATTTTGCAAAGCCCCTAAAGATGGAATACCAGTAGACAGATTTTCAACTGTTGGGACAGCAGAAATTTGCCCAGATTGTATATCTGATCCTCTCAGAGCACCAGCATTTGCCTGTCTGACTTGATCACCAACTTCATAATTATTAACAGAAGGTTGTACAATATGATCTTGAGATACACTTCCTCTTCCTGGGCGTCCTCTACGCTGCTGAAGTAAACGCCTTTGTCTGCTGCTGATCAATGATAACTCTTGATCTGTATCTTCAGTTTGAGCTCCATCCGAACGTGTATGCAAATAAGCAACAAGCCCTGGAGGCAAAACCCTAGATAATAGATCTAGAGCTGGTTGATAGGAATCAGCCCATAAAGCCACAAGCTGTCGACTAACCTCGCATTTCTCACCAGCAGGAAGGTAAAAAGCATGCAATAAATGCCTTAGCAGGGCACCATCGCGTAAAGCTGCATCACGCATGGACTCAGCTGCAATAGCATCTTCTTCTGCAATTGTACGCATAATCACTGCAACTGTTTCCCTCACACTTTCAGCAGGATGTGCAAACAAAGCAAATAATCGACGACGCAAACCTGCTACTTGTCGTAACAGTTCAACAAAAACAGTGTATTGGGTAGTTTCTCCATGTGGTTCACATATCATGGCCTCAAGAACTTCAACCACAGCCATTGATAACAATGGTGAAACAGACATGGGTCTCAATCTGTTAGCAAGTATAATAATATAACCATTATCAGCAAATAAAACAGATTTTGTGTGCATTATTGTGGCATGCCGCTCTCCCTTTGAATCTGTTAATGAGCTTGGATCTGTAGGACCACCACCAATAAGAGCTGCAACCAGCCCTGCAGCTTCAGCAGCTACACCCTCAGAACCATTTCTAAGCAAACCCATTACTCTCCCAACAGCAGCTGGAAAAGACATCACATGTGACGATGCAGTTCTTGAAGCCAAAAGTCTACGTAAACATGCAACAAAACCCATCACTGTTGCAGCAGCTTTAGGAGAAGGAGGAGGGAAGGGAGGAGCTTCTGGAGGAAGATTTGGTGTAGCTGGAAGCATGGTAATCAAGGCCATCAAAGTTACCTCGGGCACTTCAATATTTGGAGGAACTCCGCTGTATGGAATACAAGCATTGAACTCTCTTATCCTGCGCCAAAGTTTAGCTCTTGAGCCAGGAATTGAACCACCTTCTCCAACGGCATCTTTAGCAGCTGCAGCTAAGTGTTTCAAATGCATTGATGCACTTTCCATGTCAGCAATAGGGCGTTGTGGTCCTATTAACAAATTCACTCTTCCACATGGTGGATCAATACGATGACCAGGCATAGTAAGTCTTGGTAATATAGGTACTGGGCATTGACCCTGCAAAAGCATACCACACAAGTCAACAGCATAAAATCATAACTTCTACATTAAGTAGCCCAGTGATGATAAATATAATAAGCTAACAAATAATATCACGGTAAATACAATGACTTGCAAAATCATTTTTCAAACTTTTACAGGCGATAAACCTATTAAAATCCAACAGGGAACAGATATACCTACTTCAGTTTGCAACACATCCCGAATTGCTGCAAGTAAGCTATCGCGAGATGTACTTGCATAAACCTACATTCATGGAATAGACATTAGAAACTTGTACACAATAAAATATCAAAATAAAGAAAAGCCATAAATGCTCACATGTATGAGGCAGCCATCACTGAACTCGATGGCAAACATTTGGGGCTCCTCAGCGAATCTAACGAGGGCACTTACTGCAGATAACGGACGAACAATAACAGCCTGCAAATATCTAATCGATATTTATTAAAGATTATATGGATTGAATTCCACTTAAAGCCAAACCAACATGGCAGACCAATTGGATTATGTGGATCAACTATTGTGGCATTAACAAAAGACCAAATGTAACTGTCCTCCATTACTTACTTCATAATTTTCTGGCCGTCTTTCAACAAGTGAAACCCTTGTTAAAATGAGTTGGCGAGACACAGCATCTCCATGCTCACCAAGTCCCCCTTTGGGGCCAAAACCCAAACCCAATCCAGGAACATTTAGAGTTCCATGCGCGGCAGTGCGTAACCGAGTAACTGACCAACCTCCGCAAGGGGTTTCCTCTGCTCCAACAGCCTCCTTTGCTACATTCAGCAGATAAATGAGTCTTAATCATAACCAAAAAAAACTAAGAAAAGGTGAAACATGTTAATTGACTGTCCATAAAAAGTTACATCTTTGCTTCATATAATCCAGTACACTCAGGGATTGAAAACTGTCCACCGATAATGATACCCCAACCATTGATTTGGCTATTTTAATCTGCAGAAGAACATGTGAAGTTATTCATATCATAATTAATTGAATTAATAAATCAGCAGTTTACCAAGTAACAAAAAAATATAATCCGAACAGAAAAATGAAAAGCTAATAGAACTAATCTACATGGTTTGGATACAATCCTAGTAAGGTTTTGGCTTCATATGGTTCATAAAGTTTTTAGAGATCTTGGTAATGGAGAACAAAAGTAAATTATTTTCTATGATTCACGCCTTAAAAAATATAATAACACAGATTCATCGAGAGTATATATTCATTCATCCAGGTCATAATAGTATCCTTAAGATAATTCATGAGAAGTAAAGGAAAAAGATAGGAATGTACATACATACAAAAAAAAAACGAATCACTCACGATTGATTTAAGAAAATGCCTGAAATTTATGATTGATTTTTCAATTTAAGTTTTATGCATTTATTTTTTTGATCCAATTAAAATTCATATTTACATTGTACGCTGCTACTGTTTATCATCTCATCTCTCCCGTTCTTGTTGATTTTTGTATTTTCTAATCTTATTTTGCCATTATCTCAAACTATTTATTTTTTTGACACGTTACTTTAGAGTTTTTTGTTCGTCTCTTATCTTCGAAACGTCGTCCATTGTGATATACCTTTTCGAAATATTTGTTTTTTCAACTATTTAATACCTGGTAGAAAATTGATAAGAACGTGATAGAATACTGGCAGTAAAAATTATTCTATAAGATAACTAGTACAAAAGCAGTGCTAAACAAACAATTCTATAAGATAACTAGCACGTGAAAGATTTATATCTACTTGAATCAAAATAGCAAGTATCTGGTAGGAACCTGGTAGTCATCTAGTAAGATGAACAAACAGTGTCAAATTTAGTATGAATCTCGTCCTGGTAGGTATTTGGTAGGAAGGAAAAATTGTGTCAAACATCTGTTATGAAAATCTGGTAGCTAACTCCAATATATGTCAAAGTTTATCTTCATAGCATATATGTACATATCAAGAAAGATTTTTACTAAATTCACATACATACGAGCATCCTACTGTGAATACTCGATTTTTCGGCTCGGAAAGCCAGTCAAGCGATGCGAGGCAGCTCCGGTAAAAGTCTCCGGAAGTATGCCAACATTCCGCTCAAAACGTCCGCGACAGAATGAGGATCAAGGAGGTAGTCTCGGAATCTTTTTCGGAGGTCCGAAACTCCCGGAAATCACAAAAAACGCGAAGAATCGCACCGAACGATTGTGAAGGGTAAAGGCTTGCTCAAAACGTCCGCCGAATCAGCCCAGGTAAAAGTCTCTGGATGCATATCAATATACCACTCAAAACGTCCACAACGGAACGAGGATCGTGAAGGTGGTCCCGGAATCTCAATCGGAGGTCCAAAACTCCCAGAAAACGCGAAAAAGCGCAGCAAAAAAACGTCCGATCGGCCGGCGCCCGCCGGCACCGGAACGGTGCCCCGGGGCGCCGGAAAACCCTAATTTTAGCCCCAAACCCTATTTTTCGCTATAAATACCCCCCTTCCAGCTCATTGTTCAGGGCCCCCAACCATTCGGTGAATTGGTTTCTCTCTCTCTAGTCCTTTATTTGATCCTTTCGAAGCTTTCTATCAATCCATTCGAGTATTTTATTTTTTTTAATTACGACGAAGTACTGCCCGATTAAATTTCAATTTTAACTAAACTTAATTGGCTTAATCTAGATTTGAGAAGTGGACTCAAGGCAAACAAGGTAAAGCTTTCTATTTCTTTCATCTTGCATTCTCTTCATCTTTGTTCCTAAAGGAACCTTCTTTCATCTTGCATTCTCATCATCTCAGTTCCTAAGGAACATTCTTTAACTATAAATGGTCAATTAAGGGAATCCTAAATTGGAATCAATCAATCAATCTTTTTGGCTTAAAGCCTTTCAATTTTGACATAAAGTCATTCCTTTTCAATCAATCAATCTTTTTGGCCTAAAGCCACTCAAGCTTTTGACATAAAGTCATTATTTTTCAATCAAAGCCTAATATGGATTTAGGATCATTCATAAACCTTCCAAAGGAAGCATCACAATTAATCAATCTTTTGGCTTAAAGCCAATCAATTTGGAATTAAACTCTAAAATGAATTTAGATGCATTCATTAAGCCTTCAAAAGAAGCATTCAGACTTAAAGTCTATAAAC
>CAOJBI010828374.1:0-15720 GCA_948277035.1 Euphorbia corollata | reverse complement strand
ACTGCATCAAGTCTCCCTGGAAATAGGATTGAAATACATGTATAAAAACATAACGCAGCCATGACCAAGCAGAAAACAAACACTATGCATTTCATTTTCACTTGCAGTAACTTTACACAAGATGTCCTACTCGATCCTATATACGCTACTAACCACTCATTACACCATTCCCTACAAAAATTCAACCTTTTAACTCAAACCCTGTTGGCTGTCTCGGTTACCCTGTTGAACAACAATGTTTCATATATCACATCAATACTATACCTACGATTCATTACGATGCACCGCTACATTTCCCTCAGATGATGTCTCTGCCATATCAGCTGGCTTTTTGCTGGACTCACCGCTATCTAGACCAGGCTTTTCTACTGGAACTTCCACCTGGTCAACAGAAAGATTCAATCTTTGGTCAAATTGGTTCATTGCAAGACCTGAGGATCCTCGATTCAATGGTTCGGGCAGTTGAAACATCGGGGCAGGCGGAATAGAGGATGAAGCAACATTGCTTCCTTCTATGTTGCTTGAAAATTGCTCAAAAATATTTGATCGCTTCTTCTTTTTATTCTTCTTCAACTTCCGTCTTGGATCTCTCGGTTTGGATGGAGGTGGGCCCGGTATGTCAAAAGGAGGAATGCTCGGCTTGCTGCTTTCTCCATAAATTACACGAACCGACTGAGCTATTGCAGTCACAGTTGGCGGCAGTTCGGGTTCTGGTGGTTTTTCAGGCGCATTTACAGCTTCCCGAAGCCAATGAGGTAACTTGTTCTTTGGCAGACTACTTCCAACAATTTCTTTTCCCTTATCGAACAGACTAGGCAGCTTCCTATGCCTCAAAGTACCGTCTTCCTCTCTTCTCGGTAAATCAAGTGCACTGAAGTTGTTGTTCAATCCCAGGGAGCCTAAATTGCTTGCTCCAAAAGAATTGAGCAAAAACGGCATTTCATTGAAATTACTAGAAGAGGGTCCAGCAGAGGAATCTCCTGACAAGTTTGGGCGAAATTTCTCAGGATTATTCCAAGTAGGAATCGGCCCGAAATGATCAGATGGCTCAAATTGTGGCAGGTTCGAAGAAAGATCACCAAACCCAAGTTTCATGTCGGTCAGATGGGCTTGAAACTTTGATGGTGTGGCTAGTCTAGTACTGTGCAACGCTCGTTCCATCATTCCTTCAGGAACACTCGGGAAAGATGATGGCTTTGAGGATTTCGGTAATCGAACTGTCTTAGGCCCTGCCTGAGATGGTGGATCTATGATCTTCACTTGTTCCTCCTCCCATCTAGCTGCCAAATCTTCCCAGGATTTAAACTTGGAGAATTTCAACCTCTGGTCCCTAAGCATTGTCTCCCAATTACCCCGCCCATGTCTTCGGACACCGATCCACAGAGAATCGAGTTCATCTTCAGACCAACCATCTATTCTTGATTTCTTTCTGTACACATTATTCGATCCAGATCCAGTCCCAGTCCCAGTCCTCAACATTATGTTTTCAAGAACCTTTCTGTGGTTCTCGGGAAATGCTTGCAAGTTAGAGGGTAAATGTCCTAAACCCATAGTTGGAGGCATCTCTTTATCCAGCTGATTATATCTTGGCAAATCTTGAGAGGGGACTTTGAAATTGGGCAACAATGGCATCGGTGGAAGGTCCCGAATAGAGTCATTTATAGCATCAAGTCTGCTCCCAAGCGATAAGCCCGGGAATAAGTCATGCTGGGGAGCTGGCATGCCCTTGACAGGTAACGGGAACCTGGACAACAGTTTCTCATCGAAAGGCATATTAGGTAGGGACATTTTTTCCTGGAAATCAGCAAAACTCGAACTGGGACCCTCAAAAAGCTCTGAACTTTTTCCATGTGGGAAAGGTAAAGGATACTGCAAAAGCACAAGAAAATCCATATCAGGGTAACATACATTGAATGGGAGGAAGAGAAAATATCAATTTAAGTAGGCTCAACGCATACAGGCCCCCTGAATTTGCAAAAAGCGCACCAGTTTGCCCCTCCCCTCAATGTCACGTGTCAGTTTGTAATTGGATTGACTTTTAAAATATGTCATTTTTCTCTCTCCAAACAAAAGTTGGGATGTTACATTGAGGGATAAACTGATGCACTTTTTTGCAAGTTCATGGGTTATTTGAAACTTTTGAATGTTCAGGAAGCAAATGGGCGATCAGTGACAAGTTCAGGGGTATTAGGCCATTTAAGTGAAAAGTTACCGGAATGAATGGACGCCTTCCATCTGAGAAGCTACTTTTGAGGGGCTGTAGGAGAAAATCCGCCTGCAAATCTTGAAATTTCGATCTGTCAGGGGTAAAATCATGACGCTCTACACCTGTCTCAGTTGAAGTTCCAGCAGAAGGAGGAAGGCTAAAAGGGAAATCAGGTCCATTTGCAGCCTTCCTTTGTCTACTATTAGATCTTGACGAGCTTTTGTGGTAAGACTCCAACTGGGCGGCATTTGGAGCACACAATCCCAAAACTGGTAACAAACCGTAGTTTGAGTGGCCAAGAGAACTGTCAGAAATATCTAAATGAGAGCTCGTTTTATGCTTAGATAACTGACCCAACCGTAAAGTCGAGTCAGCCCTGCTTTTTTGAGTATCTAATGCTTGTTGGATTTGATTATCCTCTCGCTCCATTGGAGATGGCTTATCTCTGGATTGTTCAAATAACTCCATTGCTCCATCCCTGTCCTGAAGCTCGGGTACTTGACTATGATGCGGCTCTTCTACTGCATTACGCTGAGCAAGACGCTGTTTTTGCCTTGCACGAAGCTTCGAACTGTACAAGAAAAAAATGGTCAGTTTACTAACCCACCCATAATTTTATGGATCGTAAAATATGTGCCAACATCTTAAATCCCAAAAAAAGTCATACTAATATTTTTAAAGAACGCTTATAGTTCCACACTAATGAATCAAATAGAAGGATTGAGTACAAAATTTTTCAAATTAATATACATGATCATTTAAAATAGTTGAGATGCATTGAAACACAATATTAGCTACCAACTATGGGGTATTTTGCCTTACTATTTGTAATATATAAGCTATCTTAATGATGCTTAAATATATGGATTATGAATTGTAAAATCTATAATTCTGATACAGGCACTAACCGGTATTTAAAATTAATTAAAGTGAGTTAAAACGGTGATTAAAGGATGTGAAAAGTTGCAAGTTTGAACAATATATGGGTATGAATGTTATAACTTCACGAAAGTAGTCAAAAGATAAGAGAGGGAAAAACAAGAAAGCGAGAAAAACGTGAACGGAAAAAAGTACTCAAGTAAGTTTTAAGGATGTTTTCGTCGGTAAATTTAAGCAAATCATAAAGTTTGTAATCACAAGTTAAAATATCAATCAATTTTGCATTTACATGCCGCTTGCGCTATTAATTTACAGTAAGATTTGAATTCATGCATATTTGTGAGTTACAATTCATTTCATCACTAAAGTTCAAACTTTTAAGCGGTGAAAATATATTGTTAGAAATAAAATTCACAATTTAGTATCACTGGTTTTTCTTCATCCCACCTTTGGTCTCTCTAACTTGGGCAGTATATTTAATTTCAGTAACAATATCATCCTATAAATTCGCAATTAATTTCCCGAATTTCTGATAAAAAAAAACCACGGGGGACAATATCTCAGCAAGAATGCTCTGCAATTTCAACCAGACTTAAATGCTAACATGCATAATTTAAGCAAGCAAAAAAAAAAACACTTTCTTTGCTTACAGGAAACATCCAACTGGTGTATATTCAACCCAGAAATTTAAAATCGCATTGATGTCGAACCGAATCCAACTAGATGATTTGATAGAGAATCAGATAACTCTACCAACCATAGCTCTGAATTCCTTATAGGACCCTAGAGAAGGTCCGATATTAAAATCGGAATCTAAAGTATCAGAACTCAATATGAACACAACACTGTCATTCCTCCAAAATGGAACCTCACATGAACAACAATTTTTAAGCCAACAAGATTTTGCTAGAAATTAAAGTAATCCATACATTTATGAAGTTCAGTCCAAAACTCCAAGGTGAACTATTTCACATCAGAACTTCCAGCAAAATATAAAATTTAGACAACGGTATTTGAATGAAACAAAAAGTATTGACTTACTATTTTGTTTTAAGAGCTCGTCCAGCTGGCGTATATTCCCGTTCTGGCTCTGGCTCTCGTTCTTCTTCACCGCCACTCTGTTTCAGCACATCACGAAACTGCTTTTCAGGGGAACGTTCAACAATTAGCCTCAGAGATAAAGATTTGTTCACATAACGGAAGAAAATAATGTATACCTCAGTCATTAGTTCAGTTGGATGAGCATAAGCTTCTCTGTAAGAAACTGCTTTCCTCTGGCGCTTCCCACGACCAAGAGCCGCTTCCTCCTCACTTTGATATTTTTCCCATCTAGAAAGGAAGCCATACGACAAGAAAAGTCCGTCGGTATTTCAAATAGGAAAAGAATTGTATAATTTTAGTAATTAGAAAATGATTTAACAGACAGAACGAAACGAAAAAAGATAAAATTCTATAAAAGTAAGAATCTGATGCCATTAAGTTATGTTATGATATGTTACGTTACAATTCAATACGCATATGATTAGAACACGTGTCATTAAGATCGAAGATCATCGACGGTCAGAAAGAAGGGATACTTTCTATAAGAATCATAACCTATTTTGGTAACAATACAAAATAGGTTATTTCAAGCAATTTATGATTGATGGAATAACTGATAAATTATGAGTCCATAATGTTCCAGCGATCAGAAGAGTACAACTTGGAGCGAAGTATAGCATAATTGAGTAGGATTTGTATAAATACCCGAGAAATTTAATGTTCATTTCCCATAAAGTTTCCTTTCATGTAACCTATTCACTCCCAGTGAAGTTCTTTTGTAGATATAATTACATAAAATATCACAATTCAAGCATCCTAATCATACAAACCAAATCATGCTAGGTGAGGTCAACTCAAGCATCCTAATTATCACGAACAAAAAAAACTAGCCATCCATTTTTCTAACTGACATCATGAACAATTTATTGATTTGTGAGAAAAAAAAAAGAAGGCAAGACTCAAGGACAAAAATCCTAAACTAAAACTAAGTTCAATGATTTCATTGTTCAGATTTATTAAAATTTTGTATTTTGAGATCCTATGGAGTGTCAATTGGCAACTTTTCCATGGGAAATTAAGTTAGAGCATTTGAATATGGGTAGTTAGGTATTTGCTTAAAAAAATAAAAGAGTAGAGACGATTAGAGTAAAGGCAAACATGCAAAAAGAACAAAATCTTCATTAATGAATCTACAAAATTCATCCTTTATATTTAAAGCCCTTAGATATAATTATAACCATATAAATATGTGTCCTCCACAATAACGAAACTGGGAGAAAACATCTAGCTTAACTGCTTAAGCTTTAATTAGAGAAAGCCCAAATGGTAAAAGAACCCGGAACATGTAACTTCAAGCAGAGAATCATTCACAGAACAAGAACCATGATACCATCACTTCGAATGTTGTTGAAAAACATGATTATTTCACTTCTAAAATACAAATAAGAACCATGCAAACCCAAGCTAATATATTTAAAACTTAAGAAACTTGTATTTATATTTATTTCATAGTGATAATTTTGAATGTGAAACAGAAGCATTTCTATTCCAAAATTCTATGTTTCAACTTTGGACATATATAATAAAATATTGCAGAATTCCTAGTAGAAAGATGTCATGTCAAGTTTAATGTAAGTCATCCAATGAAGTATCGCAATCATGTGAAAAAAAATTTCACTTCATAAAATGAAAGCAACTCAAGGGATCCATTGGGAAATACTAGTAGACATAATTAACAACTAGTAAATATAAGACTTGTTAGGTTCAGCTTTCCTAAATTCCATTTAGGAATAAAAATTGATGTTGTCAACCTACATTCAGCCTCATGCAAAGTTTCTTGTGCGTACAAGAAAGAAATATCACATGTAATCCATCATATAGAGCAGTTGGAAGAGATCCGAAACATAGTCTGCTTTCCCTTGCATTGTAATTAGGTTGCTTGATGACCCATCATCTTAAGTCAGATGCAAAAGCCTAAAAATTGTGGAATGTTTTGTTCCCATACACATCCAATGAATTTCCTAATGAACCAATTTGTATTGGACAAGCTTTAAAATATCATTGGCTTTCAGGATGTAAACAAGATCTCATGAAGGTTCCATAAGCTATGATATGATACGTTGCATTTCTTAAGCATGACTTCTCCAAACTACCAAATCGCACTCTAGATCCGAACAGCCTACTATGATCAATAAAATGTCAATCATCAGATGTCATTGGCTGCATCAGATACATAAATTAATAATTATAATATCAAAGCACCACCCATTAATGATAATTAAACATTCTCGATGGAAAAGAAAATGGTGCAGAAATTTTTTACACATTCTATTTTAGCGCATCAATACATAAATTCTATTGATCGCTCCAATCTAGTTAGGTACAAAATGAGAAAACAGTATTATGTCGAATCTTGAGATAGAAATTAAACAAACTTATTTGACTTGAAAATTTACTTCACTTAATAGAAATTTGAGCATACTGAAACTTAAACAGAGATCACAAATAATTTCCCCTACTGCTTATGGTCGATACTACAGAGAAATGATTCTCATTTAAACTTATCGTAGTATTGTTTTGTTTCAAAAAAGTAAACAAAAAATATATTTACCGAGGGAAAAAAAAAAGAAAATGAAAGTGGTAGCAGGCTGATTTAGTATTCAAATATAGTAACTACAAGGAAGATTGTAGGCTCCCTCACCTTGACCGCAAAAGCCTTTCCCATTCATTTTCTTCAGTGGCAGTGACAGCATTATCCTCTTTCTTGTCATTTTGTCCACAAATATCATCATCCACAGTAGGAGATGCATCTCCTGCCCCTTGTTCTTCTGGGGTCTCGTCATTCCACTCCACAGACTGAATAAAGAGAAAACTTAGTTATCAGTCGATCAGAGCTAATGAATAATGAATCCTATTTGACTTTAAAAACAAGTGAGTCCATGCCACTTAAGAGTCCACTAGGTTAATGTAATAGAGGAGAAGGAGAAACTTGAGCAACTAGAGTGTTTTGTTAGATGACAGGTCAAATACCAAAAGATAGCAAAATTTGTCCGGGAATAACTAGGCCATAGAATCTACCAAGAGAAAGGTGTGAGCAAAAAATACATTAGCTTGATGATTGAAGTGAAATAGTTGAACTCTCCCTTGGTCGATAAATTGAGATAAAATGGAAATTGTAGAGATGAGGAATCTGAAATCGATATGATGCAACACAAGTGTGTGTGCATCTCTAAGCATACACTAAAGTCAAGCCAACAAAGCAATAGGCTCAAACCTTGTTCGACCCGTTCCTCATAATGAGGTAATTCGTAATTCATGAGGACTGCATAAAGCTCAAGAAAAATGCACATTTTAAGGCTGACAAGAACTAAAACAATCACCTTGATTCTATCGATATAACTGTACGATTATAATGAACAGTAGTTTGATTATTGAAGAAGTACATATTAATATCCCTGGTCAATGAATTGAAATAAAAAGGAAATTGTAGAGACGAGAAATCTGAAATTGTTATGATGCAGTGCAAGTGTGTGCATCTCTAAGCATACACTAAAACCAAACCAACGAAGCGATAGGCCCAAACTTTGTTTGCCTCATTTCTCATACTGAAATAATTCAAAATTGTTTTTATCTTTTCCTTGGTTCTACCAAAGCAGTTGAACTTCTATCATAAGATAATGCTCAGGTGTTAAGTTAGACACTACTTATTTTATTCAGGTTGAACAGCTTACAATATTATTCGCATAAATTTTTTCTTCCAAATGCAGTGAACTGATCTAAGGTCGTTAGAGGCATTCAAGACATAATAGTCAAGAAACTGGAAGTCGATATGTATATTAGGCTGAACATTTTTTCTCAATTCTCTATTTCTTTTTTATTTATGGTTTTTTGTATTGCTGATTAAAATCTTATATAACTAATATCTTTGCAAGCTACACACCTGCCCTTGCACCTTTCCCAGACTTCAAGACTCATTCCATCCCTATTCCCCGCATGCCTAACATTGTTGTCTTAATCATACTACAGAAACCTTGATGACAAAGTAATATCTTGATGTTTTCTGGTTTTGAAATCAACCCTATAATGAGCCATTAAACTCAAGTTTCAAGCTGTCTTAAATCATTGCTTAGCATGCATTACTATGGTTGGTTTTGTATTCAATGTAAAGGAAATATATAGTTAGTTTCCTAAGTGCTACGTGGAACTCAATCATTCATGACTTTTGAACATATTATAATAGAAACACAGTTTCTCATGAAATGAATAAAAGACATCACCTTTACAGAGCCAAGCATGTCGCTCTCAAACTCCATTTCAGCCACATCAGCAGTCCCAGACTGAAGATTTGAACGGTCAAGCAATTTCGCAATTGCACTTTCATCCCACACAATCTTATTCCCTCCATCTGTGCATTTGTCCTGGTATACATCACCAAGACCTCCACCCCTTTTCCTCTGCTTGTGCTCTGTATCTACTACTGCATCATCTTTGTTGTTCTTACTTTCATCAGTCTCTTTCCCATTCATGCTAGAAGAATCAACAAAAAGCTCCTCTGTTCCCCAACGAAGAATATCTTCCACTTCCTTTTGAGATCCAGACTTATTTACAAAAAGCTGATCAAGCATCAGTTTCTTTTTAGCAAGCTGCAAGATACGCTCTTCAACACTTGCACGAACAACAAGCCTGTACACCAACAATCGTTTTGACTGTCCAATTCTGTGTGCTCTGTTCATTGCTTGGATATCAGCATGTGGGTTAAAATCAGAATCATAGATAATAACAGTATCGGCTGTAGCCAAATTTATTCCCAGGCCACAAGAACGTGTTGATAACAAGAAGACAAATCGACTTTTATCCTGGTTGAATCGAGCTATCGCAGTCTGACGATCAGACACAGATACTGATCCATCAACTCTCTCGTATGTTTTAGGCCCAAATTCTATAGTCAAATAATCCTCGAGTATATCAAGAAGCTTAGTCATCTGAGAGAAGATAAGAACTCTGTGACCTTCCTTATACAATGCTCTCAGCATAGAATGCAGAACTGTCAGTTTGGCTGAAGCTTTTATTCTCATTTCATGAAGGAATTCTATTGACCCAGAATCAGGCTCAGTACCTGGTATCAGATAAGGATGATTGCAAATCTTCCTAAGCTGCATAACAATGTTCAGCATTGATTGCTGAGGGACTCCTTTCCCGATATTTCGTAATACCTGATAATTCTTTGTAAGCATTGCACGATAGTATTCGGCTTGGATAGAAGTCAACTCAACAGGAACCATTCGTTCTGTCTTAGGAGGGATGTTCTGCATTGCATCCTTTTTAAGCCTTCTAAGCATATGAGGAGCAACAAGCTTTTTCAATTCCTCCACCTTTTCCGCAGTTGTAAGATCGTTAAATTTCTCTTCAAATGAAGATAGAGAAGGGAAAGAAGATGGCTGCAAGAAATTCAGTAAATTGTACATCTCACCAATATTATTTTGAAGAGGGGTACCAGTCAGGAGTACACGATGTTGGAAAGAGAACGAATTGAGCAAGCTAAACAATTTACTTCCTGAATTTTTTAGACGGTGGCCTTCATCAACTACTAGAACTTCCCATGGAACTCCTCTTAAATGTGAGGAATCAGCAAGAACCATTTCATAAGTAGTCAAAATAACATTGAATTTGTAAGAAGCAGTTTTCTTATTCATTCCCCCATTTGGAATACTAGCATGCCACTCATGTTGGCGAATAATGGCCCTTGCTTTTGCACACCCGTGATATTCCACAACATTTATATTAGGAGCCCATAGAGCAAACTCAGCCAGCCAGTTAGGCATTGTGGAAAGTGGAACTAACACCAAACAAGGTAAGGAAGCTTTGAACTCAAAATATAGTGATGACATGAAAGCACAAGCAGATACTGTTTTACCAAGACCCATTTCATCAGCAAGGATCACATTTTTGGATTTATGCCAGCATCTTCGCAACCAATTCAATGCTTCAAGTTGGTGGGGAAACAAGGCACCCCCTTCTAGTTCCTTAGGTTGTTCTGTGAGAGTGGTAATCTCGTTTTGCAGACCACTGCGCTTCCCCTTCACAAGCTCATCTCTTACAAGATCTTTTTCCAAAGTTTTGCGTTCTAACTGATCGAATATATCAATCAAATGCGAAGAATTCAAACGAGCAAGCTCATCCAGCCTCTCCCAAGTGCATTCATCATAAGGAAGACCAGTCCATTTTACAAAAGCTTCACGTGAACCATCTTCAAATGTACAAAGAGCAATTACCCGCTGAGGCACCTTCCACTTTTCCTCGCATATATTTATCACAGCTGTCCCATATTTTGCCTTGTAATTCTCTAGTTTTCGTTTTGCAAGGGCTTTTAGCTGAGATTCAGATATCCAGCTATTGTGTATATGTGACTTCCCAACCCATTTAACAAAGAACTCATATGATGTTTTCGTCTCCAAAACAGCAGTCTTCTGAACTTTGTTTTCAGCACCATTCACTTTAAATTCAATATCTTCTTTGTTTTGAAAATTGGCTGGAGGAGCTAAGCCTGGTTCACAAAATTCTGAATTTTCAATCATATCATTGTTTTTCAAACCATTTTCCGTGATCTCCTCTATCACCACATTTTCAGATTGTTTCAAAGATTCTTCAGTTGTTACTGCAGACTCATCTCCATCTTTACCATCTCCGACTTTAAAGCAAGAATCCTTGCTGTCATTCCTAGCTAAATCCTTAAAAATTCCTTTGCATTCTTTACTAGAAGATCTTTTATATACATGTATGTTATCATCTCTAAACCCCACCTTCGAGCTTTCTCCCTTGTCAACAATTTGGTTATTTCCAGAACCACCCTCTAAATTATTTTCAACTACTACATCAATATCAATATCACAGCTCAAAATTTCCTCCTGATTTTTCACCCCTCGCATAAGAAATTCATCAGTTGGTATCAAAGATTTTATGCATGAAGCACTACCCTTATCACCTTGAAGTCGACATCCCAAAACCCTATCAACCTGTGATGTGAACAGTGAGAATTAAATTTTTCAGAAAATTATAAGCAACGTATATGTGGAAGAGATGTGCATGCAATATATATAAATTTCTCAATGACTTGATCAACCTGTTGAAGTTCACAAACAACATCTTCAGCAATTTGTTTTTCATCCATGTTATAATCAGCTTTGCCTGACTCGTCTAATGGGGATTTAAGTTCTTCAGTAAGCTTCTGCCAAAAAATTAACTAAATGTAAGGGCCTTTTCAATCAACTGTTTATCCAAATTTCTATTCATGCACTTTAAGTCACCGATTTTACAGTCAGAAGCCCAGAAAGCTACCCAAACACTCCATACTATGCATAAGCATGAGGTAACAGATATAAAAGGCATGTTTTTATAAAAGGATGCAAAAATCTTTATTTTGATTTGCTAAGAAATTAACATGTTAAATAATAAGGAAAAAGAAGATAAAAATAATTTTTTGCTTACAAAGTTGGAAAGAGAACTATACTTGAAGAACAAACAAATAAAAGCTTAGAAGTCAAAAGAGATTCAAATTATCAGATGCCAACAATGAAAAAACAAAAGAATTTCATTTGAACCTTAAAGATGAATTGAATATCCAATCAATGAAGTGAAAAATGGAAGGAAGCCAACCAGTTTTATTAATACAAAGAAGTTCTATTCTTTGAGGAGAAATTTCTAATGATCCAGTAGGACGGCAGAAAAAATAATCTAAAAACAATACCTCTTTCCTTTCCTGCATATCTAAGGTCTTGTTTCCCGCATCATTTTGTGATGAAGATGCAGAACCCCCAATTTTAACATTTTTTCGTTTTGGATGTGTTTTACTACTCCCAGACACTAGAGTACTGGTCTTCAATTCATGCTTCTTAGAAGTACGTTTTCCCTTGTCAGTTCTCTGTCTCTTTATACTGCCTCCATTTTCGCTTTCATGTTTTCTTTTTCTGTCCTTTTTAGTGGTCGCGCCAATTGCAAGAACAATTTGTTTTACTGGTAATTCATCATTACAGGAAAACTCATTCTTCTCATCTGATGCTCCCTCATCCAACCCTGATTTTGGATGTTTGGTTTGAGGTAAAGATTCCTCAGCAAGAGAAATCGACTTCTTGTCTGAAGGAGATTCAGGTTGAGATATATCAGGTTTCTTCTTATCCCCAACTTCGAAACCAACAACAGATGGATCACTTGATTTTTTGCTGCAAGAAAGATCCAAGGAAGAATCTGGTTCTTTTTCATCAGATTTGACTCCAAAACTTATCACAGATTTTCCTTTGCTGGAGGACCTTTGTTTGGAAAGCATTGAGCTTCCAAAAAGCCTGGATAATTTTCCAGTTTCAGATGAACTTCCTCCAGTTTTTGAATTTTTAGAAACGATCTTCGTCCTTGCTCGTTTTGAAATGGAATCCAGTTGAGTAATAGACATAAGGGGATCATTTATTTGATAGCACTTTGGGCACTGCCACTTCCCATTTGGAATGCGCTTCAAGTTAAGAATAACACATATTGTCAGAAAACAAGAGACGTGGTGTAATCCCGCATAACAGTTAGGAAACGTACCTTAAGAGGAGGATCGAGACACTGAATATGATACACCCTAGGACAGCTGTCGCAACACAACAAGTTTCCGCCAAGATCACAGACCACGCATTCAAAGTAATACTGTGGAAAGTAAAAGATCAAAAGTCATAACTGTAACAGATCTCAAAAATATTACAAACTTTCAATTCACGAGGAAAAAAAATCTAAGATGAAACTCTGCTAGTCACTCATACATAAAATGATGACAACCAATTGATCAAAATACGAGATTTCCGAATAATACTGTTAGCAACTCAAAAGATGAATCTTGAATTCAACTTAACTAAGCCCTTAAAAAACATTTCAGAGCTAATAACAGTTGTTACTTGTTACTTACATCAAAATGACAAGGTTTTCGATTGGTTTTCTACTAAAACAAATTCAAGTTCAATGGTTTTAATGTGTATACACTTTTTTGCTATCTCAAATGGCTAAAAATCATATGATTCATCAAGGTAAACCAACGCAGTACATAAACATAGCAACTTCTCATTCCACACCAATGAAATTTAGGAAATAGGAAACGAAGTCCGCATAATAGTTAAAGAGAACAAATGATAACTCACTCCATCATTTCCTTTCTTCTTGGACGAAGATACATCTGAGATAATTTCACCCTTTGGCCTCTTTTTAAGAGCAGATGTATTTCTTGGAGAATCAGGAACTTCAGAATTTACTTCTTTACCATTGGCAATAACTCGTCTATACAAAAGCTTTTTTCGTTTGCGCTTCAACACCCAGTTCCTGTTTATCATTTTATTCGCTGTTGAACCACTCTCTTTCATCTCTCAATCATTTGCTTCTGAAATTGACAAAAACATGGCACACATTGGTCAACACTTCTAGGTTTCAAGTTAGCAATACAGGCAACTACAAACCTCAATGACTTGCATAACATTTTCAAAAGAGCAAGCAGAGCAGCAAATGACAACTAAATACAGATAGAATTGAATACCATGTCGAGATTCACTTGGGGACCCCTAGAAGCTACAAAACTGTCAAAAGAGGTGACTCACGATATAATATGTAAAAGCATTATCACCTAAGTATTCAAGTATTAGTACTTGCTGAAAAATATTAAGGAAACAAAAATACATGCAATTCGAGATGAATACTTAAACGTTCAAGACAGCCAGCATTCAATAGTCAACAACTAGTGCATGTGCGGTGAAGGTGATCCTCTCTTTTGCAATTAGGGGACCTTTTTACACAGAAAAGCTGTCAGAAGTAAGTTTTTTAGCGCGCAACAGCAGAAGAAAAGAAGAAAAAGATCACAGAAGCAGAGAAACAAGTAAAACTCACAAACAATTATTGTATTTTAATCAATCAACATTATAAAACAAGGTATTTACTTCCAAATAAAAAATATCGCTATTTCAGGTAGTGCATAATCAAGGTTACAAATCTCCTTCAGCGATTTGTGGAATTCTTCTTGAAAGTTAAAATAATGACACAAAACTAAAACAAAGTAAGTGCGTCTTATAAAGCATTATAACTAGCGGAATGAGGAGATACCCTTGCATATCGAAGCTGTTAAAGTGTGCAACACAGCTCCCATAACAGGCATAAATTCATCACTACAACCGAAACTAACAAAAAATATAGACCTCAGTTCATCTCTACTAACTATGAATGGACCCAATGGCACAAGAATAAGAGCCATTTGGTACACCTCTGAAAAGTGAAAACTAACTAGTTATCAGACAAATGAATTAGAACAGATAGCGAATCAGATTAATGAATCAGCACATCACAACTAAACCAAGCCAGCAGTAACAATGTAAGCAATTGAATAATCAAAACTGGACAGTGAAAATCACAACAGAAACCAAGCATGCAAGCATACTTCCACCACAAGATTCCCAAAACCAAACTTTCAAACTACAAGAACCAAACCAAACAAAGCAGCCACATT
The DNA here is from genome assembly GCA_948277035.1 of Euphorbia corollata. Classification (NCBI taxonomy): domain Eukaryota; kingdom Viridiplantae; phylum Streptophyta; class Magnoliopsida; order Malpighiales; family Euphorbiaceae; genus Euphorbia; species Euphorbia corollata. Next base: position 1,081 of record CAOJBI010828374.1, on the reverse strand, counting down.
TTCTCATACAAATCCAAAACCCCAATCAACCATTTCAATAACAAAAACCCAAACAACTGAGCAACATCAATTCACAAAAACCCAAATCACAAATACGTCAACTAAAAGCATCAACTTTAAAGAGGAATCAACTCAAAGCACAAAATGAACAACAACCCACACAAAATTGAAATCAACAAACAAGCAAAACAGTAGACAAACAAGAAAAGAAGCTCACCAATCTCAGCTAAGCATCAAAACCGACCAGTTCTCTGAAACAAGAGGGAGAGAAAGACTTGGAACTCGGCAGAAAGGGGGGAAATTATCAAATTAGGGTACGGGAAGCAGAAGAGGGGTTGGGATATGAGAAAAACGAGAAAGAGAGAGAAAAGAGGGAGACACCCCACACACACGCTAACAAAGGGGAAAAATCAAAAATAAATATAGAGATAGAGAGAGAGAAACAAAGAAAGGGACTTGTTAAACCCCCAACTTAGAGGGAGAGAGAAGGGAGTTTTGTAGAGAGATAAAGGAGGCATACGATACGGATTCGCCGGGGTCATAGGACGGGGTTCTGACATGGCAGCGCATGAGAGAGACAGGGTCATATAGAGAGAGAAAGCAGCTCTCAAAAGCAACCACCCACCGATATTACGCCACGTGGGTACACCACACCATAGCTGTTGTTCCCAATTTTTCCTTTTTCTCCTCATTTTCCCTTCAAATCTCTTGCAGAAGCAGAAAGAAAATTGATCAGAGAAGGAGGAGGACGAAGAAGAAAAGAAGAAGAGAGCAGAAAGATTTGCTTCTTTGGCCATATCAATGGATGCAAAGCTTGAGCCTTTTTTTCTCTTTTGTATTACAATAATTATTGATAATTTAACCTCTGATTTCGCCGGTAATTCAATAGTACATTACGGTCTTGTTTATCCGAGGAAAAACTAAACAAATACTGTTTGGATATCGGTAAAGTAATAAAGTACAAAATTAATTGACAGATACTAATTTTGTTGTCTGTACTATATTAGTATAATCTCATCCTTTTTATAGATATTGTATTTAGGTTAAATTTACATTTAATTTCGTATTCACGTAGGGTAAG
>CAOJBI010828223.1:0-15714 GCA_948277035.1 Euphorbia corollata | reverse complement strand
TGCTGTTGAAGTTTTGTAAATGCCCTTTGTAGAAAGGATTCTTTCGATAAGGCAGAGCAGGTAATTGAGGAGTTTTAGGAGTTGGGGGTGGTAGCTATGGACCCTGCTAATTATGTATTGCTAAGGAATCTTGTCCAAGCTAATAGATTAGATGAAGCTTTGGGTTTCTTGAAGCGGAAGATATCATCAAAAGGCTTTGTTCCAGAGATTTTGTTTTACCACAAATTGCTTTGCAGGCTAATGAACGAGAACCGTCTCTCAGAAATTTGTGCTTTACTTATTAATATGGTGGAGGAAGGGATACCTCCTGAGTCCTGATAAAGCCACCATGGATATTGCGCTACGTTTCTTCTGCAAAGGTGGAATGGTGGATGTTGCATTAGAGTTGTACAAATCCAGATCTGAAGTTACCCTTTCGCCCACTGAGTTGTCTTATCATTATCTGATCAACAAGCTATGTGAAGAGGATATACAGATGAGGCGTACAATGTGTTTAAGAATTGTATCGATCAAGGCTATTTCCCTGCTTTTTATGTTCTCATTCATACTCTATGTAGAGAAGGAAAACTCGATAAGGCGGAAGAGCTTGCTCTCATTGCTCTTAAGCAGAATATGATGCCAGGTGCTCTTGTTTGTGATAACTTGATATCGGCTCTATGCAGGGCTGGGAAGCATGGAGTATGCTTCTTGACATATGAGGAGCTTAGCAGAAGGAATAAAGTTGGTAAAACAACTACTTATTTGAACTTGATTCAAGCATCTTGATTTAATGCCTAAAATAATTCTATAATGTAATATTAATTGTTTGGACTTGTAAGTAGTGGTTACATTTATTGTTTTTTATTTATTCAGTTTTTATTATTATTTGAAAGAGTGGAGCATTAGTTTATGGTAATGTAATTAGTGGAGTTTAGTGAGAGTATTGTGTTATGTAATTGAAATGATAACATTAATGAAAGTTTATTAATTCCCAATTCATTTCCATTTTTTTACTTATTTTTCTTCTCCAAATTTCCAACACTAACAAATTAAACAAGGGGGGGGTGCTGGGCTTCTTATTGAAATGCAAGAGAAGGGTCATAATGCTACCCAGAGGCGATTTAGAACTGTCATTCATAGTATACGTGCTATGTCAGATGCAGAATTTCGATTCCTCAACTTGTTAGAGAGGCAACTTTCTAACAATGTGCTTAACTGTGAGGTGTATAATAACTTCATTGATGGAGCTGCTCATGCTGAGAACCCTCAACTAGCCAGACAAGTATTTGAGTTAGTGAAGAGAAGAGGAATTCAGCCTAATACGAGTTCTTTTATTCTTGTTCTATTCAGTTATCTAAAGAGTAACAGAATATCAGATGCTCAGAACTCAGAAGTTCTTTGATGAGCTGCAACAGAGTATGAAGATTTGCAGAAAGCTTTATCACATTATGATTGTTGGTCTTTCTGAAGCTAACAGAGAGGATATAGCATTGACTACTTGAAAGAAATGCAGAATAAAAAAATGGCCCCTACTAACGCGTGCTATGAAGTTATTGTGCGGAAGCTATGCTGCCAAAAACAATAAGATGCGGTTGTAGACATTTAAACGGTTAGATCAAGACGGGCTTCAAGTTACATCATTTTTAGGGAATACCCTATTAAGGCATTGCTTAGAAAGTGGAGACCTTTATGATGCTTGGATTCGTGCAACTGAGGATGAGAGTTCTTCCTATATTGTACGTCTTGGCCAACTTATGGGGGCAGTTTTTGGCCAATTAAGAGGGAGCCAACAGATTGGCAAGTTAGAAGAAATGATTACACAATGCTTCCCTCTTGACCATTACACTTACAATTTCTTGCTGAGAAGACTTGTTACAAGTCAAATGGACGATGCTTGTGAGACTGTGTGGGTTTTGAGCCTAATCAGTGGAGTTATTACATTTTACTTAAAGGACTTCTAAAGCATGGAAGGACATGTGAGGCGAGAAGATTGGCAGAAGAAATGATTCGTAAAGGGTTTGATGCAACCGATCATGCTAACCTACTGAAGAAAGCGGCAATTGAATGACAAGGTAATAAAACTATTGACAGAAAAAGAATTGATTGATTACTGGAATGTAGATTCAATATTTGGTGGATAGAGAGTTGTATGATAAGAGCCACATGTAATATAGTATCTGAGGCGTCTTTTTAGATAGATATTCATATTTAAGGCCACATATGTTTTTTTTCATTTTCTGAATCTTGATGTGGTTTGGCCAAGGATTAAAAGTGTTGTCAGTCATGAAGGTCTAGCATTTTGTTCATCAGTTGAATGTTCTGATATTGTATCAGATGGACAACTAAATCAAGTTAACCAAAAGAAGTCAAACCCGAATTTTTCAACTTGGGAAATTTGGTTTTTGCTATAATGTCAGGTTTTGGTTTCTTTGTCAAATTTTTTGTTATTTATTCTGACAACATTTACTATGATTTTGATGGTGTAATATAGCAGTGATAATATCGGTGGATGAGATCTTGTGTTTACGCCTGTAGACTGCAGTGTGGTGAAAGGCAGCAATAAACTAGCTTGTATACTTGCTTGTATCGCCACCAAAACACGGGCGAAACTCATCATTAACATGGTAGATTGTTAGATTCACTTGGTTAAAGTGAGATAGTTTAGTAAAAGATCGACTGGACGAACAGTACACCACCAAAGACAGAGTAACAATGATGTAAATGCGATGATTTATCCATTCAAGTCAGTAAAGTATTTCCTACATATAAAAGTTTGGTTTAGCTATTTTTAATAAGCTTGTTGGTAGTTGTTTATAATTTATTGCTCTTCAAATAGCTAAAAAAAACTGTTATATGATGCTGAAGAGGCTAAAAGAAGTGGTTGACAATGATCCTGGACATTTACCCAAGTCTTTCTGGTGGTTGACAATGATCCTGAACACTCACCAAGTATTTCTACTTTTATTTCGGTTTGCTGCTTTTCGATTTTGTAGTCAAAGTATGATATAATCCTAGCAAAGGTATGTAATTTTACCCTGAGTTGGACACACTCCACATACCATATTTCGAGCAGCACAAGCATACTGACTATAAGCTTTGATCATGTTCAATGTGCTAAATATTCATTTGAAAGGACTCCATTGATAAAGATTAGATTAAGTTCCAAATTTTATTTTATCTTCCTTTGATTTTGGAGAACTTTACAGATTTGTGGCTGGGAAGCTTTGTAAAACAAAAATGATCAGTAACAAAGCCACAAATTGGATACTTACACCATTATTTCGAATGATGAAAAGACAAGCACAATATAACAACAAATAAGAAACATCTACAATGAAAAAAAAAACAGAACTATATCACCAAACCCTTGATATGGACATAATCCAGTATATGCCAAAAAATTCTAAAAATTGAGCATGCTTTCCTGCAAACAATGAGCAACAGAAAGCAAAGCCAACGGTGAAATTCAAGTCTAATTCTAAATGACAAGAATGAAGATATAGAATAAAGAACGATACATTTGGCAAAAGCAGCCTCGATCCCCATGGGTTTTGCCTCACTCTACTTGTTTCGATTTCATGTCCTCTTCGGTTTTCCAAACAACATCATCAAGAGAGGTAGAAAGGTTTTTATAGAACTGCGGGGGGAAGATAAAATACAAATAAAAACTGAGTCCGCCTGAAAGAAACTAAACCCGAAATAACAATAAAAATAATAATAAAAGACAAAGGTACCTTATGAAATTCCAAAGTATCTCCTTTAGCTTTGCGCACTTCGACCATGTGTAAAGAAGGTGCCACTTGAAAAACCTGAAGAACGAGTAGGACAACGGTAAATGAACAAAAATAAAATAAAATAAACAGATAATAAAAGCCTTATAAGAAACTTATATATACTCACTGACCTCAGTGGCAACATTAAGGTTCCCCTTCCTCCCAGCTTTCATGTTTTCAAGCCTCATCTGCAAACCAAATGGTATATGCAACAACTAAAGACAACGAATTCTACTACTTAAAAGCCAAATAAAAAGTTGGTTTATTGTTTTCAATGTTTACCTTGTAGTTTTTCTTGTGGACATCAAATCCCAGAGGCTTCGCAGCTTCTTCAATCTTGTGGATTATCTCGTTCGCGGTGCATTTTGATGTGAACCGTGTTTCCCTCTTAAATCCCTGCACCAAACCACATTATCACAGAATAATATCACACACACACACACACACATAGAGAGAGAGAGAGAGATAGTAAAAACAATATTCATTTAACAGCAGATTAAATACCAGAAGAACCGAATTTCGAAAAATTACTGCAGATAGTAAAAAACAAAATTCATGTAACACAAGACCAAAAGAATTTCCATAAATTATGTCATCCACTATGACATAAAATAAGTGTGATTCGTTTAAATGACATAGAGAAAGCTTTCTGAGATGCAAACCTGTTCTGCATCAAACAAGTTCTCAAGGTTCAGTCCTCTTGACATTGAAATTAAGTCAAATGCATTCATAGGGGTTGGTTGTTCTTCCTTTTTCTCTGTTACATGGTGTTCCTGTACCAAATTCAAAGATACTAAGAACCCGAATCAAAGAGAGGGAAAAATTGAAGTAAATAACTCAAACTGTACACACTATGCCACTCACTTCTGAGTCCTTAAAAACAGCCTCAACATCATCAAGGTTGGTGTCTTCTTTTTCCTTAAAAACAGGGGGCTTATAATCTTTCTTAAACCATTCATCTTGTAAGATTTCAGGAACTGTAATGCGCTGGTATAAAATAACACAAAGAAGAAAATCACAAATTTACCAAGATAGAGAAGAAAGGCTAAAAGGAAAGTTATTTCTTAAAGACAGCAAGTCAAATACCAATTTAAGACAACATTTAATAGCAACAACTTACAGTCATAGGGTTGGGATCTAAAATTCTAGTAACAAGTTTCATGGCACCAAAAGAAAGCCAAGGGGGGCAACTGAACTCAGCGGCAGAAATCTGTATACGAGAAATATAGAATTGAAAAATAGAGGGCACGGAACAATGAAACAACATCTGTGGTACACATGTAAGTGCTCACTTTTTTATACAGGTTCATGAGATTAGAATCATCAAAAGGCAAATACCCTGCAAGTAGTACAAAAAGTATTACTCCACATGACCACATGTCAGCAGTTGCCCCATCATAACCTCTATCATTAAGCACCTGAATATTAATAAAGCACATTATAGCAGTCTAAAGTGTTAAGAAGTAGAAAGAATCACATTAGCATATATAGAGTTGCACTAGCCTCTGGAGCAACATAATTCGGAGTTCCACAAGTAGTATGAAGGAGACCATCATCCTGTCAAATAATAAAGAACGAAAGAATGAATGAATGAATGAATGAATGAATGAATGAATGAACGAATGTTTTCTTGTCATCAAACTTCATGATCAACAGTCTTATTCAACTAGTCTATTTGGCAAACAAAAAAAAAAGTCTAGAAGCTTGCATTAAGTTTGGCTGGAAATATGAAACAAAAAAAATAGTTAAAACTATAATTACCCTGACTTGCTGTGACAATGCACTCAATCCAAAATCAGAAACTTTGAGGATTCCATTAGAATCCAACAGCAAATTTTCTGGCTGCAGAGAAAAGAAACAAGGCAATCAATTTTTTATTCATGAGCACAAGAGGCTAATCCCTCCAAGATGTATGTAAGAAATGATAGCATATATGTCATGTAAATACTTCACACAGTATCAAAGTACCTTAAGATCTCTGTGGTAGACACCCCTACTATGGCAATAATCAACTGCATTTATAAGCTGCTGAAAGTATCTTCGTGCTTCATCTTCTCTCATTCGTCCATGGTTTACCTTCACATAAAGAAAAAAAAAACAAGAGAAAATTCCAGTGAGTTAAAACAGCATCTTCCTTTCAAACAAGACTTAATATAACAACAATGAAGCATCATACTCCCTCCAATTTCTAACATCTGTCACTTTTTAAGGGTAGAAATTTTTGGAAATATCCTTCACTTTTCGGATTACAATGCATTTTTGTCATCTTTTTACCTCTTTACCTTTATTTACACATTCATTGTAAATAACTAAAAGAAATGAACAGTCTATTCATGTATTAATGGAAGAATACTTAAGGGTATATTAATATTTTTATAACCTCATTTAATGTGATCTTGGTATTAGGAAGCTTGTCAAAAGTGACATATTTCCAAAAGGGGAGGTAGTAACTATCAAATGTCATGTTGCTTTCAAAAGGTAAATTTTGAAATTTATAAAAAAAAAACACAGCAAAATTGAAAAGAGGCAAGGAAACTACAAAAGGTTTCAAACACGCCGACTTACAATTTTGTCAAAGAGCTCTCCCCCGGTAACGAACTCCATGACAATGAATATCTTTGTCCTACTTCCCATTACCTGGAAAACATAATAACCAGATAAAGTTACATTATGCAAAGGAACTTTACATCTTTGAGTAAGAAACTGTATAAATGCTCATGGAGATTTTTTGGTATCAGCAAATTCCAATTTAACTCAAACTGCATTAAAATTTAAAATTACTATCAACATTCGAATACAATATTAAAAAATGGGACCTATATTAGCAAAAGATGTTATCCTATCAAATAAAAATTAAAAATTATATTCATGGTGTAGCTAAGTACTTTTCATTTCTGAAACAAATTCAAGCCTGCTCTAGCGCATCATAATGTCTAAATCAAGAATCCTCTCTCCATTCAAAAGAGATGTCATACCTTATATGGTAAATAGACAAAGCGAACAGCTTAAATTACCACCCAAAGTTTCTATCAAGATTTAAGCATAAAATGAAAATGAAAATCTGACATCACCAACAATTGGAAGATAAAGCTATAAATTAGAACCACAATCATGCTTTGGTACAAAGAAATGATTAGTAGACTATATTAGCACATGTCATAAATCACTGCCTGAAGACAAAAAAAATTGATCAGAGAGAGAGAGAGAAACCTCATATAACTGAACCACGTTTGGATGCTTTATAAGCTTCATTGTAGCAATCTCTCGTTTTATCTGTGACAGCAAGACCAAACATATAAAAACCTCATGCAATACATAGTGCATATATATACATATAACACTAAACAAACGTGACGAAATTATGAACAAATAAGAAGAAAGGTAGCAGACCTGTTCAGCCATCTTGTGTTTGAGAACCTTCTCTTTGTCGAGAATCTTTAAAGCCACAGGGTCTCCTGTCTCAGAGTTCCTTGCAAACTTCACTTTTGCAAATGTTCCCTCACCAATTGTTCTCCCTACTTCATATTTACCAACTCTACGCTTTATTTTAGGTTGACTCATGGCTACAATTTCTTATCCTCACAATCCAGAAACTTTTAAATATTATTCCTGAAATTCATATCAAACCACATCCAAAACTTAAACACAGAATTAATAAGATATTGTATGAAACCATACACTAAATTCAATCTAAGCAAAATCTAGTTAAGTTTTTTTTTTTTTAACCAAAAGTTTTAAGGGTAGTAGGGTATCTCCAGTCCAAGGTCAGGAATGCTCAATTTTTTCTCACCATAAAATATAAATTAAAGTTCAATCTGGGCAACATCTGATTAGTTTCTAATAAATAGTCTATACACAAGCACCATGTTCACTTAAAGTTAAAGCAATATAGATGGCACTGACTTACAGGAAAAAAAAAGGGTCCTTAACGGGAATCATGTTTAAAAGAAGCAACATACTCAAATGATCTACGATTGCGACATGAATAGAAAGCAGATATCCTTTTTTTCAAGTTACAATAATCAATTCTAGTCTCCATAAATTCTACGTCAACAGATAAAAAAACACAGTGTATTCAAAATGAAACAAGAATATCAAGACGAAAATTGAGCATGACAGGAGAACAAATTAAGTTTGGCATCATGTCACCACTAACTGCAAAACAAAGAAACGAAATTGAAAAGGAAAAAGCAAGAGCAAGAATTGCATTAACCTTAAGCTATTACGCCCGCAACCTGAAGCAGCGTTACAGCAAAATAATACAGTATCTACAATCTACCCCTAAATAAAAACTTTATAATTAACAACAATGTAAATCAGCACCGAATTCACTGAAGAGATCACAAGATTCTCTTTCCCAAAACCCATCTCTACCTCACAAATATTGAAGAAGAAATGCAGGTAAAAAATTGAAGGATTAAACTCCGACAAACAAAGTTTTAGTTGATTTCGCCTCAAGAAGAAGCAAGAAATAGTACACTGTTTACACAACACTCCGCCTTGTAGAAAAATAAATCAAATTGCAGAAGAATTATCAAAAACTAGTACGATGATGGAGAAGAAGAAGCAAAAAGATAGGTGAAGTTGTAGTCCAGAATGAGTACAGATGTTCAAACAAATTCAGACAAGTATATGTGATGTTTAAATTAATAATAATTGAATAAAAAATTATAAATCATAGGGAAGAAAACAAAAATATAAAGGACCTAATGAAATGATTAAGAGAAAGGGTAAGACGATATACTCGAGATAGAAGGAATGAATGCTTGATGGAAGATAAGAAGAAAAACAGTTATGGCTTTTGAGGTAGCTGAAAAGACTGATTTCGAGAAGCAGAAGAAGAAAGCGCAGTATAAACATAAATAGACATAGAAGAACAATTACAAAGCGACAAACTTTTGCATACCCAGTACTACCCACCTACCTTTCTTCACTTCTTTTTAACTTTTTCTACCACTCATTTTCTTTCACTTCACAATCAAGAATTACATATAAGTTTTTCATAAGAAGAAAGAATTACAAAAAGGTTGACAGGTAGACTGCCAATGCAAGCTCAACGTGATAAGTTCGTACTTGGTAAGAGGGTAAATTCAGTAATATTCGGTCATTTGTTTTCACCGAATTACAGATTTCATAATATTTTCTCCAAATTTCTCCAAAATTAATAATTTTTTTTTGGTAAATGAAAATTAATAATATTTTATTTATTAACTAAAATAATAAAAAGTATGAAAAAATATAAATATAATTATATATACGAGGAACTTCAGTTTACGAAGATATTGCATATGGAATATTAGATCGTCAAATTTCTAAATGTAACAAAATCTTTGGATTTGTTGTACGTGCATCTCCAAAAACATGTGAAATAAGTAACAGAAAAGATTGTTAACATTGCAAATTATTGGAGAATTAACCAAGGAACCGACTAATCTGAGAATTTGAAACATTGTTACAAGTCACATCAATCCATATTGAATTACATTTTTTTTTAAAAGCTTTTTGAATGGTAAAAATAATATTACCAACTCAACATGAGTGGTAGAAAGCTTCGACCTTTGGAAGCGAAAAACTTCACCCGAACCAACATTAATAGTGCCAACCTAAGGAGTAATAATCTATCTTACATTGATGATTTAAGACAATTTAAACAATCTTTTAAAAAAATATTGCGAGACGGAATTCTTTTATAAATACACATTCTTTTAGAAAAATATTTTGATTTAAATTTGAAACAAATATCATTTAAGTACTTGTCAATTTCCAACAAAGGAAACTGAAATAAAATGTTCCAAAACAATAAATTTACCTATAAAAAGAATGCCATAGACTGAGAAACAATTATAGTGAAATTATTTTTTGATTGAATTGGTTTAATTGATTTTGGTTGATTGCGCATATTTACATCATTTGGACTTTCATAAAGAGAATCAGATTTCTTAACATGAAAAACACATTTTATTACATATATCAATGGGTCAAAGTCTTATAAATTTGAGTCTCGCCTATTTCAGCATTGACATATTTGTTACTAAAAATATTCTCCGTGATCAATGGCTTGATATTTCGCACAATTTCACCGTAACAAGCCACCTTACTTCTTTTCCTTCATTTTTCAATAATTTCACATTTTTGGTCTAATAATGTGACGTATAAGTAGAAGTAGAAATCATAATTTTCAGTATGGAAACAAAATGGATACTAGCATTTCCAAGTTTCACTTTTAATTAGAATTGTGCTAGCGTGCTCTGATGGATTGTTTTATCTTATTTTGAAAAGAAGCCATTTTGAACCATCCTTTTCATGTTTATACACGCACTCATTCAGAATTAGCATACACAATGCTATACATTTTTATAATTAGAAACATCATTTTCATATCTTTTCCCTTCCTCAGAAAATGTTAACGAAGTTAGGAGATATATTTGCAGCCCGGACCAAAAAAGCTACAAAAACACACAGGAATTCACTCTATTTATTCTAAAAATAGCATGTCTATCTGTTTCATATTTTCGTTCGTTGTTTCTATGCTACAAAACCATTTTGCATAGATAGGCTTCGATTTCAAACATCAATACTCGGCAAAGTGATCCCGATACTCCGGGTCGAGACAAAATACATCTAAAAAGGACTAATTTATTGAAAAAACAGCCAACTCCTTCAACTTTTTATTTTTTTCACAACCCAATTTCAGTCAAGAAATAGTGAACGCAAAGCCTTTGTATATCATTGGAATTAGTAATTTTAATTGTAATAAGATCAAATTTCACAATCAAATTTGGAGGAATTCAGTTTTTAGTTGTTAGAGGCTTTTATCAATAACACATTTAAGAATTTCTCGAATGCATTGGAAATTCTGTTTAGGGAAAGAGCGTGAAGCAACTAAGATGTTAACGTTTGAATCACATGGACTGTGGTCCTAATCCAACTCAACTATGACTCGCACCAACTCATTGGTTGATTATTATCATCTGACATGGAACATTATAAAATTTCATCATTTTTAATGCATATTTATAATCTATCCCTACCATAGTGTTTGTGATAATCTCTAAATGCATAATAGTCTGTGTGTGCTAAACCTATCGCACAGCCATATTCGAGTGGAAAACCAATCAACAAAAACATAAATTACATGCACAAAGATTATGAAACTACACATTCCCTTCCCTCGTTTTCTTCTCAATATAAAGTATTACTTGTCCAAGTAGCATCTATGCTTTAAGAAATTGCAGTCTCGTACAGGATATAATATACTTGATACCTGCCACTAGAATCAGTACACACGGTTGCTGATAGTTTGATAGAGAGATCTCAGCTGTGTGTTCCACTTCTCAACGGCCGTGTACTTTTTCATTCCTCTTGACCTGCATATTATTATAATATCATGGTTATGGGTTCTGGAGGTTCTGCTACCATTGTACCAAAGTATCAGAAAAGTAGCAGCTAAAGAATTAACAAGAAAATACCTGTTGCCACGCTCAAGTAGCCGGTTCACTTGATCAATGTGTCCATCAATACGGTTATCCAATATCAAAGAAACCAACAGCTGTTCTACATCTTTTTCTGGCACATTAAGTTCCTGCAAGTCGATCAACATAATAAAGTTGATCCAGTTATGAGATCCTTGAACTATATAGTACATGGAACCGGTCAATTAGCAAAGGCGACAATGAACTTCACCTTTGAAATAAAGGGAATCCGGATTCTTGTATAAGGTTTAATAAGTTTGAGCAGCACTTGAGTTCTGACATTCTTCAGTAAATCCTCGATGTAATTTCGAATAAATGGGTCATCCATTATTGTCCTCCTGTTACTCTGAAAAATGTCCAAACAGCAATTTGAATTTTGAACACGAGTAGGGCAACATCAATCTAGTCATTAAAATATTACATCAAAATGAACCAACCATACCTTGAGAATTTTCTCAAACTCTAGTATTTCATTTCGCTGATAGGCTGCTATTAAGTTAGTCATTGCCAAAATCTCAGGATCGTTCTTATATCTAGACAGTAACCATCAAAAGAACGCAAAGTACAGAAGTGAGACATATATAAGATTAAACACATATCATAACAATGTATTATGTATGCCAATACTTACGGCTTTGCTTCTTGACCATCAAACGGGTTCACTTCTGATTCCATCAGCATATTAGCCAGAACAAGGTACCTGTCAGCCATGACAATTAACAGGGTTATATGAAAATTAGATAGAGCTTGAAAGTTCTCATTCAGATAGAATTCATATAAACTATATTATCTATAAAATGGAGAGATGGTGCTTGCTCTGTTTTCCGTACATTATTTAATTCTGAGACAGAGACGCTACAATTTACTTTCAAACTAAAGTTTGCCATGAGTTTCTAAAAAGTCTGGTTCTACGCTTTTCAACATGTCCTATAATAGACAAAGACATCACCTGTATGAACTTATGTAAATAGAATGAAAGAATAAATAAAGAAATAGTACAAAAGGAGAACTAACTTCAAGCACTGTATGCGTCTTTGGTTCCCTGCTTCATCGTAATTCTTAAAAGCTTCAAAGAAATCTGTAGCTGCATCAGGCCATTGACGCTCAGCCATGTGCATTTTTCCACCACATTCTCGAATGATTCCCATAATCCTTGGATGTGGGATTGCTGACTTGATTGCAAGGGCTTTTTGATATAATTGCTGGTAAGTGAAAACAATAAAACATAAATATTAAATACTTGAAGCACAAAAAGAAAAAATCAACACCTCAAAACAAATCATGACTTCAAACATAGAAATTTTGAAATTTCACAACCAAATTTAGAATAAATAGCATATCATCATTATTTTTATTATGATAAAAGCATTAACAAAAGACCAGATTATTGACATGTTAAATGCAGAGTAGCAATATTAAAAAATTTGAAAAAAAAGACAGCATTATCACATTTCTTGATCTTAGAGAACACTGAATCTGACAGCTTTTCCCACTGATTTGAATTAGTTTTATAACCACCAATTTATCTACAACTTCCAAAATGACAATGCATTTAGAACCAAATCTGTGTATCACAAATGTCGACCACCAATAGATCATTAATTTACTTGAAGTCCAACAGACCCGCGAAGACTTACATGTTAGTTCATTAAAAAACACGAATATAGGCCTTGTTCTTTTCAACTTCTGAAAGAAGAACTGAAGTGGAGCGCGAGCTAAACTGAAGTGGGCTGAATAGAATTGAACTCATTTCAATGTAAATTTATAACCACGTATAGCTGAACTAAATTGATTTGTAGTCCAAGAGAGCAAGATCATAGTCCATGAACTATCAACATGCTCAAATCAATTCTTACAAACTTTCAGGTTTTCGCTCAAGTTTCCACCTAATAACATCAAAAGCTTGTTCTTTGAATGAGATACTACGTTAAAAACTGAAGCATCGATCACTTGAAGCAAAGAAACATTTTTTTAGAGAAAAGAGGTGTTTATTTCTTGGTTTCTCCCAGGACATGAAACACAAGCTCTTTAACACCACACAAATCAAAAAATAGAAAGCAAAACATAAAGTAACAGAAAAAAATTTTACCTTGAGCTTTTTGTTGTTCTTGGTCTCAGTATACATTTGGATCTCAATTGCATATACCTCCAAAAGTTGACTACCTTTCTTTTGGTCATCTGTACCATCTTCTCGTTGACAAGATTTATGGAGTTCTTTCAGAATCTGATCATGCAAAACAATTTAATATATTTAACAATTAAAGCCATGGATAAAAGAGCTGCAAACTCAAATAATTATCTGTTGTACCTTACTCATGCGCCCATATTCACCCATGTCAAACCATATCTTGCACAGCTTAAGATTTGTCTTGAACCACAGTCTCTGCCCAATATAAAACTACATAAGCGTTCTTACACAAGGGCATCAGAATATATTAAAAGAAAATCTTACCTCATTCTTTGCCTCTTCCAGGGCCTTCAAGGTGGTCTGGTAAAATTCTTGGAGGAGACCAAAGTTCTGACTAGCTGATCCAGAAACGAAGTCCATGATGTTGTTTAAACATTTCTCACTGTAGTTACGAGTCACTGCTGATTTAATGTATGTAAGCATCTCCCTATACGCATCCATCATTTCCTTATACTTCCCCAAACGATGATAAAGTTTTACAGTCTGTTTCAGTGCTTTGAATCCCCTAGTTAGAAGAACAGTTACCAGATTATGTATGATCCTATTAGTGAACATGGTAGTATGAATTTGATAATCATAGAAAGGACAGTCCATCAATTTTTGTCTAAGACGTACAATATTTGAATGGGATAGATAAGTACAGAAACTACGATGAGGAATTAAAATAAATATACAAAAATTAGAACAGAAATTAGAACAGAAATTGGAAGTGCACACTGCACAAGCAATAAAAATATTTGTTTTGGCTTGTACACATAGCACTTGTCGAAAACAAATAAAAAGGGGCATGTAGAAAACATAATGCGCAGATTAGAGCAATCTGCAACAGTAAGGCACTCACAGGAGGAAAAGCATCAACTTTATAGATAAAACAAACAAAAATTCAAGAAATGCATTTTACTTAAGAAAAAAATTAGAGATGTGAAATCTCCAATTGCAAATTTTACAGGAACAGGGGATGTTGGATTCAGAGGGGAAAAGAAAGAAATATATGTCTAGCTTCATCAATCAAAATGCTAAGTTCTGAGGCCTCTATGAAGTACATAGTGATTTTAAACATGTTCATAAGCGATTTTAACACTGAATTCTACATATTGATTCGTATTGACGTGAAAATATTGACCCAAATCAACAATAACATCCAATCAAACAATCCATGTTCAAAAGGGAATTTTAAAATACAACCAAAGGTCATTGGTTCAGTTAGGACAAAGAACACTTCAGCATCGTGAAAACTGCAAAAAAAGGTATCATAATTTTTCCCGACATGTTTACCAACACCAACTCTTCTAAGTCTGACCACGGTAGAATGATGCCAAATTCCAAAAACAATTAAATGGAAGCAACTTACCACTCTGCCTTCTCGGGTTCCATGCTAACAACTTCAGCAAAACCTCCAAGTGCACCTTCTGGGTCTGTTTCGACCAGGCCTTTTTACAGCGAAAACGAAAAGAAAATATGACATACTATTATATATAAAGACTGAAGTGCCACCCAAACAAAATCAACAAAAAGCTACTGCATAGAAAGAGCATTACACAAAATCCAGATTATAAATTTGCCACGAAATGATGCATCTATTTTGAGTCAAATTAACTAGCGACTAAGGAAAAAGTTGCACCAAGTCTTAAGGATCCCACAATTTAAAGCACAAGGCGTGCAACTAACAGAGGCAACGCACAATTATAAGAAAAAGAAAATGCCAAAAATAAGATTATACTCTATAGCAAATTGCAATTAATATTTCTATAGTCAATCTAATGATTTTCACAACATAACATAAATTTGGAAAAAAATGCTTTCTAGTTGACCAAATTGAATAAAATAAGCTTGAGATGCTGACATTAGACATACTTTATAGTAAGGTAACCATAAGACATCTTATCATCAAGTTTAACATAATCCCATCATCATCATCATCATATTCGAACTGATCACATCCAATTTCTCTTCAACCTTCTCTTGTATACTTTCTTGAAAACATTATCTTACTAAAGGAGTATCAACCCTCAAAACTGAGAGCTGAATCTTTTTCGTGTCCCTTGGCTTAGACCTAGCACATAAAGTGGAGGTGATCATAACATTTTTCACATTAATTGATACAGAATCATGGACCTCCATTCTTCAATCAATAGTTCTAGCAGGCTAGCAGCTATATATTTTATGCCAAGTAGTCAACCAATCGCCTTAGACATCAATTCATCTTTTTCATCATATTTGTAAAGGTAATCCGCTCAATTATCATCTTATAGTTGAATCGATTGGATATATAAATTGATGCTTCAAAGCTCAATTATACCAC
>CAOJBI010827768.1:0-12889 GCA_948277035.1 Euphorbia corollata | reverse complement strand
AATCCTCGGATCCCAATATTCCCACGGAAGAGAATAAAATCTAACCCAAACCTGAGCATTGGTTGAATGTTGCGCATATGGATCAAAATCAGGAATCCAAGGCTGAACCCTAAAAATTCCTGGCTTCAGATTTAAACTACCCTTGCTCCAAACCGTGCTTTTCATATCCGAGGAATTCAGCATGATGTGGTAATAACCCCTCCCCAAAGAAATTAAACGCCATTGTGAATTGATACCCCATAGGGCAGAAAGACGTGACTTCAGCTCCTCCAATCTCCATGGCGAGTTTCCTTTACTTAAAATTACACGGCCAATTAAAGAGTTCACACACATCTTGACCCTCTTGTCGTATAAATCCTGGGTGATTTTAACCGATTTAAAGCCACCTTTTTCTGTGATTTTCGCAGATGAAATTGGTCTAAAAGAGTCCATCGAATCCCCATGAACAATAGCAGCGTAAGTTTTCCCTTTTGGGACTGAATCATTCGAATTCTGAGCTTGAATAAGACAAGAATCTGCAGCCTTTGAAGAGCATTGATTATCGAAGAGATTGGCCACAAAATCAGCGTTAGAATGAGAAGAAATCATGATGAGAAACTGATGCAAACAACGATCGATTAGGGCAAAAAACCTGAAAACCCTAACGAAAACCACCAAACCCTAGCAGAGCCATGTTTTCTTTTTCTCCACACTGAGTTAATCAATCACAGATCTAGTGATTATACACAATCTCGCTAACCCTAAAATCACTCTTAAAGTCAACTTAACAGCATATAACTTCATTAATATAATAGACACAAGATGAAATACTCATTATAACACATAAACATATCATAAAATTTGACCAAGAAAGTATGTGATGAAATGAAAAGAAGATTGTAAGGACGCTATTGAAAATAAGTTTGCGCAAACCTATTTTTCAATAGAGTTACCTTTGTGCGAAACTTCGAGTTAGGATAATTTCTTGTAAAAAAATAATCAAATATGAAGAACAAAGATTTTATTGATAAATGCCTTCCAAGTTTACACTTTGAACAACAATCTCTTAAGACTTGCAGAGAAATCTAAGTAACATAGAAGATTTCTCTCTTGAAGAACCAATTCTCACATTATTTCTCTCTAATTTTCCAACTTTAACACTCTATCACATTCTATGACACTACACACTCTAACAATTGAAATGGTTGGATTAATGCCCTATTTATAGAGATGAAGAGGTGTGATGAAAGGTTGCCTTATACAGTTATTGGCGGCTGATCAAACTAATCCGCAATCAAAGGTACTTTTGAAAAAGTCAGGCCGCAGGAGATTTTCTCCATGTCACGATCGTGACTAAAAATTTCGATCATGACTTGTTCACAACAAAGATTCTGCTTTAAATATTGCACTTGTCACGGGCGTGAGATATGGTCACGGTCATGATTTGCACTTATTCTTCATGTTTCTTCTCCGTAATTTTGCCAACTTTGACAACTCCAATACTTAGCCAATTTCCTCTCAAATTGCAAACATTTTTGCACTCTTTTTCCTCTTCTTAAGCTCAATTCTACTTTAGAGTAAATTTCTTCGAAGTTTCACCTAGTTTCTGCAGTTGAATAAAAAACAACTACATACCACGTGAGATCTTTTATATAAAGTATAAAACGACTCTAAACCACGTCATTTGATGAGTAAAAATATCAAGTTAATAAGTGTAGTTATACACTTATCACAATGTCTTCATCATACCATTCCTCACCTTTTGAATAGCTCATTTGCTATCCTCTCATTCTTCTGATGATTTGATTTCCACTCAATACAATCATCCTTTATTAATTAATACCTTAAGTATTATGGCTATAGTTTCCCTCACACCTGAGTATACTTAATACTTATAAGATGTAATATATAACAAAAGCAAAGTTAAAACATATCTATACAATTCATAGACATACACTCTTAGAATTATCTTATGATAGCAAAAGATTATACAAGACATACCTTAACACTTGTATTGCACAAAATATAGCAAAGACTTGCTCTTAAGCGCCAAAAACTTGTTCAAAAGAACTTTGTTATTGTTTGAAAACTTGAAATATTTGTTCGAAAACAAATTCATCTATCATAAACTCAATCAAATGATTGAAAATGACTTATGAATTCATCTTAGTCCTATATAACATATTAGTTAGCTTGAAAGAAAAACTTCAACTTTATTTTACAACGAGATTAGAATATAAGTAAGATATGGTTAAACACTTAGAACACATGCTCTTTAATTTATACTTTTTTTAACACACATAAAACAACACAATACGATTTTTCATGAATGCTATATGGAGGACTTGGGTTCTGCTAGTTGTGTATGGCTGTGCAATAGATGAAGGAAGCCTTATTGAAAATGCTGAGCTGAGGACCAAAGTAAATGAACTATATGATTCTGCTAGTATCGTTCCCTTGGATAAGGAGGATAAGGTCTCGATTCCATTCAAAAGAGTGAAGCGAAAGATAACCCTGTAAGAGATTGTCCTTATGGAGAAGAAAGCAAGGTCTCCTGCTGCTGAAGAGGATGAAGCTATAGAGGAAGATGATTCTGAAGGGGAGGAGGAAAACTTTTCCCCACATGATTAAGATAAAAAATCTCCCTCTCTCTCTCTCTCAATAAATGGTGAATGGTACACATTTCTGCCCCTCTCATTGTACTTGGTAGTTTAGGAGGACTCTCTTATCGCCTGATTGTTTTTTATTATTTACTTTGAGGACAAAGTCAATTTTAAGAGTGGTGATGAGATTGAGACCTTGCTGATTTCACTGAACTTGACTATGCTATATTTGTTGATATTGACCACTGAAACCTTGCATGAAATTGACCTAAAGTTTTTCAATTTTTCTTACCTTCCCCTTGCTTGAACTTGTTTGTGCTTTTGATTCTTTTGAAGTACTTTATTGATTAACATGCTTTAAAACAATGATTGAGAGCTTGATTAGTGTGGAATCTGTTAGTTAATTGTAAGAATGCAGAATACAGTTTTAGATTTGTCAAGGACTTGATAAATTTGATCTTGTTAATTCTATCAAGCATGTTTGAGTAGGAAAATTTTAAACTTTACTTCAAAAAAGTAGCTGGTTTAAATGTGAAACCCTTGTTTGGAAAGAACTTGACCTTTCATTGCAAAATTGATATTATTATTGAGAGGGATAGATCTTATCATGTTAGGTAGAACTTGCTATGGGAAACACATGTACTGCTTTCAACGGTTATGTGTTAGTCTTGTGGAGACAAATTTGGTATTAAGAACTTATACATAACGATTAAGGCATTAGGTTTCACCCCACTAGCCAAACAGCCTACCCTTAACATTACCATTAGTTAAACCCCCATTTTTTTAGCCTTAAGCCCTTTCTTGATATACCAAATCACTGAACCTTTCCCTTCACTTTAACTTTCCTAAATACCTCACTGAGATCTTAAACCACTTTTGTTAAATTTACAGCTTTAAATTCAATATTCAAGAACTTACCAGCAAATAAATTTTAGGAGGAAAATACAAACTTCATAAGCTAAATTCAATTGTTGCAATCTTTTTTCTATCTTGTATCTTTCCTTTCTACATTCTTTACATCCACAAAAAGAGAAGAAGAAATTAAAAAGAAAAAAAGAAAAATAATCATCATTTATATATTCTCCTTTGTTGTGTCCTTGTACAAAGTGTTTGTGTGTTGAAGTAAAGTATTTTTAAAATTTCTCGTGCTTCAAAGTTAAAATGCTTCTGAAAACTTAAAGTGTCAAAACCTCCTCTGTTCTTCAAAGTTAAATCTGACCTGTATCCAAGAACTTGAGGTACTTCAAGAAAAAGCAGTATGAATTCTCTGTAGTGGTTGTAAGATCTCTTTTTAAATTTTACCTTTTTTTTATCTATCCCAAACCCTTAGCCAAGTTACAACCCTTTGAAAGACCTTATGACTGTACAAGATCTCTTATTGTCATGGTGAAAACTTGACCGAGTACCAAGCATATGGCCTAACATTGATTTGATCTTGTTGATGAGTGTTTCCTCCTAAATCTGCCTAACCATCGACTAAGAGTGAACCTTTGTAAGGTATTTTAATGTTTTCTACTTAATTGAAGTAAGGAGTTTAATTTTTCAAAGTTGCACGCTTGATTCAGAATTTCATGATTGAACTATTAAGTTCTTGCCTTCTTTCAAATTACATTTCGAATTTTATCTGGACTGTTTGACTTTCAAAATGATTGAGCTCTTATTTCTGTTTTTAGCATATTGAACTCTTAGTATAATGCAGATTGCTTGAGGGAAAACATTGTTCAAGTATGGTGATGTTTGATAAGTAGAAAATATACCAATAATTTTATATGAAAACGTGCTTGTCTTGTGTGGAAAGAGGTTAGTTTTTATTGAGTTTTTGGTAATTTCAGGAAACTACCAGTGCCTAGAGCTTTCTCTTGCTATTGCTGAAAATTTGCCAAAAAACGAGCAAGAGCTTGGACTGAGGATGAGATGATGGGAGCTGTTGGAGAAAATGGTGGATGTGATGTTAGTTGGAAAGAGAGAGAGAGAGAGAGAGACCAATTTGCATGGGAAATTGTAATATTTTGTTGGCCAATTATGGATCAAGTATTGATTTGTGGTTACATTTTGAGTTGGAATATTTTATTACTTTAATTTAGATATTTTTATGGGTTAATTTGGTAGAAAACATTTTGGGTCATTTTGGATGTTGTTCTTTCTTGGATATTTCATTCCACCATTAATGCATCTTGAAGCTTTCTTTACATTTATTATCGTTCTAAGCATGAATATGGGCGAGTAGTCGCTGTTGGGAAAGTCCTTCCTGTAGAAGGCAATGTAAGTGAATTTAATTTTTGTATGATTTCTTTAACTTAATATTTCGTTTATCGTATGTATGGGTGTTTAAGTTATGTGAGTGGTGGCCACACTAGCTAAGTAGTTGTGATTATCATGGACTTAACAGATACGTAATCATGACAGAAAACTTACATACACATACCATGCTTGAGACCTAACGGAGATAGGTGGTATGCTAGGGGTTATACTTTGTATATGCTTTACTGAGGTTAATATAGATTAGCTTTGCTTAAGATGGACTTAACAGAGAATTAAGTAAAGTTAGATTAGAAACTTAGTGATACCGGGTGGAGATCTTAGGGAAATTAGGACAAGATACCATAGATATATGTTTTTCATTAAGTTAAAGTGCCATGCCTTAAGAAGATGAACTTAGATTGTTGGAAGGACATGGTTGACCATTGTTATTCATTTCCTTAAATTTCATTTATCAATTTCTCTGTTTGTTTTTATTTCTTTGCAAATACTCAACTCTTCACTCAAATGACAAGGATTTTATTTACTGTAAGTACTTAGCCCGACTACTAGGGAAAGTTTCTAAACGGTTTTACTTACATCCTGATCAAATACGACAATTGTTCTTTCCATTACTACAATTGAGCATAGTATATTTGCTAGGTGGTACCTTTTGCGTGCAATAGTAAAATTTAGACATATTTCTTTTCTGTTTAGTTTAATAGAAAATTTTTAAAAAATATAAACAAGTCGTGGACAAAGCCTGAGAATGATCTTGCATGCTTTTCCTGAACCTGAGTTTTAAGTCATTGGACTTGATCGAATTTGCAATGATGTTTAGACTAGTTACAAAAAAATTCCATAAACCCAAAATATTTACAAAATATTCACATCTTAACAAAAGAAGAATATTCCAAAACTTAATTACAAAAAAGTAACTCCCCTTATTAGGAAAACAATCATCCACATTTTTACATCATTTTTTTTCCATTATTCTTGCAAACCGTTTATTTTTTCGATTTGGCACTTTGAAATTTTTTTATCATCTCTTTTTATCTTTCAAATTTCATCCATTACGATATATTTTTTCCAAAATTTTTTTATAACTGGTCGAAATATATTAGATTTCTGTTAGAAAATTATTCTAATAAATTTATGAAACCTTAGAATATCAAAACAGATGATAGAATCAAGTTAGATTCAAGTTAGATTCTTTGTAATTATATGAGAAATATACTTTTATAACAGATTTATTATAGATTTATAACATATTATATAGATTTTAAGTAGATTGTATATATTAAAACAGATTTCTGTCAGAACAAAAACAGAATAAAACATATTTCCAACGGATTATACAGATTTCAACATATATTATAACAGATGTATAACATATTTTATAACATATTTGTAACAAATTTATAATAGATTATACATATTTCTAGTATATTGTACAGATTATAACAGATTGTACAGATTATAATAGAACAAAAATAGAACAAAATATATGTCTAACATATTATACAGATTCCAACAGAGAATATAACAGATTTCTAAAATCAGATAATTACACATATTATCATAGATTTATAACGGATTTCTGAAATTCAGATTACAAAGACTATAACTGATTTCTAACAAATAATAACAGATTTCTAACAGAACAAAAATAGATAAAAACAGATTTCTAACTAATTATACACATTATAAGCAGATTTCTAATAGATTATAAAGAGTTCTAACAGATTACACAAAACTAATATTGAATGTTAGAAGAAAAACGCCAAAACTGATTAGATAGCAAGAGAAAAAAATCAAAAATCTATTAGAAATTTGTTATAATCTGTTAAAAATCTATTAGAAATCTGTTAGAATTTATAAGAAACACAGTAAATTGTTTATATATCGCATACGAGATTCCTAGTAGGATTATAACAAAGGTCTAATAGATTTATAACAGACTTGAAACATTTTGAATTTTGTATTAGGAACACAATTTGTTCTACGATTCATTTTTCTTCTTATTTTTTTATGATTCATTATGGCTTAATGTTAAAAAATAGAGTGTAGTCTATTCCTCATCTCCTCATATCTAGATTCCATATATAGATCCAACAATCTTAGAGAAGAAGCAACGGTGATGATGGAGGAAAACATAAACATAATAAATACTCTGTTTGATAAATACAAAGATTAAAGGAAAAATAAACAGAAACGGAAATGAAAGAGATGCAGATTTGAATGTAGAGGATGGAAGCCATGAACGAAGGAAGGAGAGAACGAAAATCACAAACAGAAAAACAAAAGAAAAAATAGAACGTTAATATGTATTTAGTTTGGCTGTTTTGATGAGAATGTAAATAACTTAATATTTAATGGACTTGAATTGTAATTAGATAACAAAGGGGCCTAAATAGTTTAGCAAAATAGTCTTGTTTTGATAAATACTCATGATGTTTTTAGCAAAAAGTCCAACGAAACCCAACCCAACCCTTCCAATAAACATGTCTGCTTTTAATCAACTATTATTTTTGTTGTTATCACTATTAAATCAAGATTCATATCATTGATTCATGCTGGAAAAGAGATAAAAAAATTCCTTATCAATGAGTAGAAAAATAGAACACCCCAAATATAATACAGGAATTTTATATTAACACCAGGGGTTACACTAATGACGCTAATCATCACAACCATCCATACCCTTTTTAATTCAAGGATAAGGATTTAGTCCTTAGTTTTCTGCTCTCCTCATCCCTTGACTCAACTTTCTTCCCAAAACTATCAATTCCCCCTTTCTCTCTCTATAGCCTCTTTGTCTCTCTCTCTCTAAAACCTTCAGATCTCTATTTCAGGCCTCCACCTCCTCAATTCTCCTCTTGATCGGTTTATATATGTTTTCAGTCTCTTTCGACCATGTTTAATCAAGCCGAATCGTACTCGTAAGTATACTCGTTCACCAGACATACCCCAATTCTGATATTTTCTATGTTTGCGACCATTAAAGTTTCTAACTTCAAGTTTTTGAGTTGGTACTTCCATTTGGCAGTATAGAAACAAAAAATTTTAGAGCGTAAGGAGTCGCCTAATCGACTTTTTCTTGATGAAGTTGTCAATAATAACAACAGCTCTGTTGTCTCTAGCTATTTAGAAATTCAGTGGAGAAGCTTCATTTCTCTCAGGGTGACACATTGTTCATTAAGGTTTGAATTGGAGAAGCTTCATTTCTCTTAGGGTGACACATTGTTCATTAAGGTTTGAATTCATCGGAGCGTTAACTACACGTTTCTTTATTATTTGTTGTTAATAAATTGTTGATTATGTGTTTTTTTGTTATTGTTTATGATTGATTGGAACTAAAAGTTATGTTTTGTGTTGCCCTATTGGATATTTGGGTTTCGGTTATGTAGGTTGTCCCATTAGAATGTTCTTTTAGGGTATTTTTGAATTCTTTTTGTCATATAGATGAAATCAATAATGTTCTTTTTTTACTTTTAATCGCATTTAGCAAATATAATTACTGTCTTATTTAAAACAAAAGGTTGCCCTTATGTGATCCATGAAAAACATTAGAATAAAGATGACAAGGGCACTTAGGCCTATTCTCTTCACCTTCAATTTGGTTCAGTTTAGTTCAGTGAAGTTCAGGTCCATTAAGTTCAGTTCAGTTCAGTTAAGTTATGTTCAGTTCAATTCAGTTAAGTTAAGGTTCATTAAATTCAGTTTAGTTCAAGTACATTGATTCTAATTTTAATAATAGTTATCATAATTAACAATTTAATAAAAATTAATAATATTAACAATAATAATCAATAACAATAAAAATATTAGTATAAAAAAATATTATTAAACAATGTAGTTAATAATAATTATAAATATAAGGCCAAATACATAGTTTATCCCCCAAACTTGCTCCCAAAAATTAAGTGCACTCCTGAACTTTGAAAACCTCCCGGTTACCCCCCTCAACTTGTAAAAAAGCATCAATATGCCCCCTAGATGATACATGTCACATTCTGGTTGGTTTGACTTTTCAAATATATCATTTCTGTCTCTCCGTCGGAAGTTGACACGTGGTAATCAAGAGGCAAATAGGTGGTTCTCATTTTTACAAGTTTAGAGGGTAACCGGGTGCTTATCAAAGTTCAGGGGGTATTTGTTTTTTGGGGACAAGTCTAGGGGGGAAAACTATGTATTAGGCCTAAATATAATAATGATCACTAGTGTTATTAAGATAATAATATTATTAATTTCATTATAACATAATAATATTTTTAATTATAATCATAATAATATGATATGAGATAATAACATGAGAATATTTGTTAATTAAAAATACTATTATTTTTATCATTTATAAATCAATAATAAATAATAATTTTAATCTGAACTACAAGATAATATAATAATTATTTTTTATTCATCGATAATTATTATTTGAATAATTTAATTATAATTAAATTATTTTAAGTGCTATAATAATATTTTATTATTAATTTTATTAAAAATATTTTGTATATTATTAATTTTATATAGTTACTGTTATAGCTATATCGTGATATATTATAATTATTAGTACTTTGTATTTATATTAATTATATTAATATTTTATTAAAACTAGTTTTATAATTTTATTATTATATATTATAATAATTAATTAATATGTTTTAGTATTACTTTTAATGATTAATATGGATTATTTATTATTTTTCAATAATTATTGAATTTATTATTATTTTAATAGTTAATGTATTATTATTAAGTTCAATTAAGTTCAGTTAAGTTTAGTTCAGTTCAGTTCAATCAGTTCAGTTAAGTTCAATTCAGGTTTATTAAGTTCAGTTAAATTCAGTTCAGTTAAATTCAGTTGAGTTAAGTTTAGGTTTCAGAATTTGAAAAGAACAATGCCTTACTATGGCAGACAAGTAGCTGCCTTGAAATGTTATATAGAAATGCCCTAGAGGTAAGATTCAACTTTCAAGGATCAGTGTGATATTCGAACACTGAACCAAACGTTGCCCTTTAAATTTGCAAATAATGTGCGAAATATTTTATGGGTACCTCATATAGTTAAGCTTCTATGTATTTAAGCTTCACAGATTGTTGGAGCTTGGTTTATAACATGTTTCTTTTATGATACATTGCTACATACAGGTAATGTATTATAGTAAAATTTTTTCTTTCAAAAAATGTTAAATTGAGGCATTTCACTGGAGTCTCTTATTAGAGGTTTAAGTAATATAAGGGACATGAACGTAAATAGGCTTGCATGAATATGGCCTTTTGGGTTTGAAAAACAGGTCGTGTGACATTGTTTAATTGGCACATTTTAAGTTGATTAGTTGTATATTCATGTATTTCTTTTATGGTGTTTAGGGAAACAAAAGGAAGGATAGTGACACTGTGATTGCTGATCACGCATTTCATGATGTCAAATGCGGAAAACGTTCGCAGACACTTCTGATGATGACACAATTGGGTATGCGTGATTGAATATAAAGTTATTTGGAAGTTGGAACCTATCATTTACTAGAAGATTGGTTTATTTTTCATAAATCAAATGGATGACTACAGATTGCTAGTTAATAACGATGCTGTTTGTTACACATGCGTATTTATCATATAAACTTTAATATTCACCCTTCACGAAAGAGAAATGCGCAGAAAAATATCTTGTCATTTATGATAGATAATCTCATAGCACTACGCCATAGATGGCCTGCCGCAACCAAATTGCCTATGTTGCATTCAAGTGTTGCGAATTTGAAGAAAACATTGATTTATCGCAATACATATCTAAAAAGTGTTCCAAAGGAGTTGCAATAACTATGGAAATATATCAAATACACTTTTATTGCAACACTTTGTGACTTATAGTTGCAGAAAACTTTGATAAATAGTGAAAATTTATAGGCGGGAATATTGTCGCTTGTTATTTGATGGAAATGAAGGTAAAAATATAAAATTAAATAATCAGTTGAAATAAACGAGGCATACTATCTCTTTACTCATCTTTTCATGCTCGATCAAATCCTAAATTGAAACCCATATGCTAAATCCCTAGATCCCTTATCACTACTTCAATTCTTCTTCTGATTTCAGTCTATATTTTCCGCATATGAAACCATAGATCTTTTCTCTTGCGATTTTCTTCTGAATTTTCTACCATAATCATCCATGCTGGTTCTTTACTAATATGAGGTAATTTTTCTTTGGTTCGATGTCAATTTTTCATTGAAGTTTTGCTTAGATCTTTTGCTTGTGCTAATTTATACGTGTAATCAACTACATGGAAGTTAAAAATTTAGGGTTCGCTCTTTTGTCTCTGAGGTGATTCTTGCAAGTCTAAAGTCACAAATTTTAAGATCACCAATTGCATTTAGAAGCAGGTTGCTTGGTCTCAAATCTGGGTGTAATACAGACTAGTTAAGAAGTGCTTGTTTGTATGTATGTGATATAATGTTCACCTTATTGTAGTGATATATAAGAATTAGCTTGTGAATTGTCGTTTTATTTAAAAGTTGAACTTTATTGTTGGTGGGTTTTGTTGAATTGGATTTGGTCATGATTATTTATATTATTGTTCTTATTTGATTGATAAATGTGCGAGATCGTAAGTGAAAAAGTGTGTGGATACATCCTTTTAATGTATTTTTTTGTCCTAGAGTTCCTTTTTTTCCACTGTAAGTCTGTAACATCCTTTTTTTTTTGAAAAATTAAAGGGACAGGAAGAAAATAGCGAGGGTGACGTTTGTCCCTCATTGAAACCGCCACTTACATAACACCAGAAGGCGTACACAGGACGGAAACAACACAGGGGGCATGCCCTTCCCCCACTCCTTAAAACCCCCCCATAAATAATATATATATAAAGCGATTCTCAAAGTGAGAATCACATAAGCGTATGGTTTAGTTACAAACTAAAAAGGACGGATTAGTGAATAGATCTGAAGCCAAAGGACTAATCCTACGATTATTACATGAGAAGAGGAACCAAGTAAAATAAATACTCGATGTACATATATCCTCCGAATGCACAACGCCATCGAAATCGAATTTGTTATTCCATAAGGACCAAGCAATAGTCAACCAAAGAGAGATAGCAAAATCCCGACAAGGACCCGGCTTAAGATAAGAGCCCCAAATTTGAAAGAAGACGGAGTAACTTGAAGGAAGTACCATAGGAATTCCGATCCACTTCAAAAGATGTAACCAAGTGGAGAAAGCACTATGGCAAAGCAAAATGGCATGCTCAACCGATTCCACATCATGACAAAAGGGGCAAGCATCACTTGCAACCACTTGCCGAAGAAGCAAAAAAGAGTTCGAAGGCAATCTACGATGGAAGAGCAACCACCCAAAAAACTTCACTTTCAGGAGAGCGGAGGAATCCCAAATTAGTTTGAACGGAATCTCAACAACATTTAGCATGCACGACTTGAAGAATGCATGGAAAAAGGAAGAGGACTATATAATCTCGATTGATTTAAGACCCACTTGAAGCAGTCCGGATCAGCAGAAAATATGGGACCAAATGAGAAGGAGACAACATCAGCAGCTGGAAAAAGATGCGGACAGGCAAGCGAAATCCAGACCTTCAATTCGGAACAGTGTTCGCGACTAGAAATGCGCAAGTTACGCTTCCAAAATAGGCGAGAAAATCCTGAAGAACTGAATAAAAAGAAACAGCCATGCCTCACTGAACAACGTTTCATATTAGAAAGCTGAAAAAGATCAGGAAAGAGAGAGCACAAAGGCTGGTTGGACGTCCAAGTATCAAGCCAAAACTGTGCTGAGTTGCCGTTCCCTACATTGACAGCATTATTTTTAGCAAATACATTCCAATAAATAGGTTGACGGCAGCAGCCAGAAACAATGTTATGGTGCTTTTGATGTATTTATTTCACAATATGTGCTGCAGATTGTTCTAAATTAAGTTATCTTATTCATGGTGATGGCCGCTTTGCTTTGTGCATAATATGTGATAAGCATTCATTTTTTATTGTTATTATAACCAGATATATATATATATATATATATATATATATATATATATATATATATATATA
>CAOJBI010827626.1:0-11062 GCA_948277035.1 Euphorbia corollata | reverse complement strand
ACTATGAAGAGGAGGGAATGGCTTTCAATCAGTCAGTTTGTGTGTTCCTTTAAAGGTCGGCACTAATCTGATGCAATACAAATTCAACGCTGAAGAGATTATGCGAAAAAGTGCTTAAAAACAAGAAACTTGAAAGTTGTCAGAAATAAAATCACAAAAAGTACAAGAAAACAGTGTCATTTTTTGAGCTTTTGGTGGAAGGATTTGTAATTAAAACTTACGTATTAGTGCTATATAGCTCTGTAAGAAAATCCATGACCAGTCACGCAAAAGCATAAGCAAAGCCCTTTAAAATGAGAAAAAGCAGGTTTGGCCAAATTCTCCAAGAACATACTATAGTATAAGCGTGGAGGAGTTAGCATTTGGAAGAATGTAAAGGTCAACCAATTTCAGCCAAAACTAATAAGTTCCTAGAACAATGTAGCCACAGAAATTGGGCGGAAACAGCATCAAATAGAATAGAAATAACAGAAGTAGAAGACTAGAAGGTACCTGCCAAAGAGGAATAGCAAAGAGAGCATGTAACTAAAGGATGAGTGCTGTAATCAGCAAAGCCGTAGCCGAAATTGGAGCTTTTTAACGAAGGAACAGAGGGTCAGAGTGAGAAGGAGGCATTTAAAATCGTCTGCAGCAATTCATTGACTGGGCCGAAACAGCCCATCCCATCCCACCTAGAGAGATTCATACCAAAATGAAAACCAAACACTGATGCTGTTGAAAACCAATTCATTTTTTTGAGTATTATGATGATCAAAGGCTCAAAGCAGACCCTAAAAAATAATGCCTAAGATACATGAGGGCCACAAATAATTACCAATAAATCACCATTTATCATATTTCTCTGCACTTTAAAATTCTCCAAAACAAGTTCACAAATTCGATTTTTTTGCCAACATAACAAGGTTTAAAAAAGGAAATCTGCAAGACAGTTACAAAGGAAATGCACATATATCACATTGAAAAATCCAGTCATTTTAATAAAGACTAGCAATGACATGGAGAAATCATTTTCTAACAATTTTCCTGGTAACAAAAGGAAACTTTGCTCTGCAGTTAAGGAGGAAGGCATACAAAAACAAAGTTTTTATAATCGGGATCGTAGCAATAAAATGAAAAAATAGAAAATAAAGCATAAGTTGGTATCTATTGCAGATCAGGATAAAAATTAAGATTAGTTCAGCAAGAAGATTAACATTGTGGGTTAATTTCAAAAGAAGATTAATACAACAAGGCCATTCTAAGCCATCACAACATACCAGAATAAGAATTACTAGATCATGGAGAATTCATCCAGTAGCCACATAAGCCTATTTTCACGAAAACCACACACGTTAAGGTAGAGTAGTTTAAATGGAGATTAGAGAGGCAGACATGAGCATGTTACTAAAGCAGTATGATATATTAGAAAAAAGTTGGGATCTAGTTAAATTTCTTACATGGTAGGTGAAACCTTGAAAAGTTATTGCTCTTGGAGATAAAATCAGATAATTATATGAAATATTTATGCAGAGAATCATTCCAATTTCATTCAGTGGGGCAAAACATTGTAATCGTGTAAAAAGAAATAAACAAGTCGCTCAAAATAGAACCGTAGCACAACAGCAGAGGACTAGTCTTTATCATACTGCAGTCTAATGTTTACAACAGATTTCAGGCGCAATCAACATCATAGCAGTTATTCAAAACAAGTATCACATCATATGAAATAACAACTAATAAGATCATGCAACAACAGGAATCACACACTTATAATTTATTGGTGTATGTTAAATTTCCCAGAATAAGAGGCATGTATGGGACCACTTAACTTGTTGCAACTTAAATCTCCGGTTTTAATCAAGAAAAATAAACAAAATGAGGAACAAACAGAGAAATAGAACCCTCAAAATTCAGTGAGATCATAATTGACAACTTACAGAACAAGTGCCACCTAGCTAGAAAAACATTTTAAATTTATGTAAAAATTGTGAATATCAACCATTGCCACTGACTCATCAAATAGGATAAATCATGACTGTATCATATAAAAACTTGGATGGACTTGGATCATCTATCCAGTGGAAATTAAATTGGAAAGAGAAAATATTTTATGTTCATGTACAACTAAAACATCAATAACAAATTACATCATACTATGCATTATAACAAATCACGGAAAGCTAGCTCATATTAGACACGAAATTATATAAGAGCACTTCAGGGCACATACGTACAGAAATATACAATACATATAAAGAATCTAAGCTTATACAACTAATTTCCTGATTTTCTTTATGCTTTTCAATTCGAAGAGCATGTATTGACCTATATCAAGAAGCAATACGGAAAATAAATGCTTTTGAAAATTAATAAGATGCTTGAAGGGAACATTCGAGTTTTGTACCCCCTTGTACTTCAGATTCAAGTGTGTTATTGATATCAGAGCACTATTTATTGTGTCATGTAGCATAATTGCCATGGTTTTCTACATGTTTCTTTTGATCCAAGTAATACACGACATATAATGCTTTTTGTATCAATTCGCAATTAAAAACAGTAATAAACGAACATACCTTTAACAAAATTTTAGAGCTCCAAAACTCGTAATCTAAGCTTGGATTGAAGAGAGCTCACACTGAAAAGTTAATGAACATTAACACAAGCAAATTATTGAATACAAAAAAGTGTCAGCACAGCATTTATTAAAAGATTAGAAATTCGAAACCCAAAACTGAGAACACTTCCAATTTTCATATGTTTGCCTCAATCCAATTCATTGAACTAAGCTTCTCGCACATATGTAGTTGAAATCACTTGTATCAACAAAACAAATCAAAGTTGCAAATACAAAATGAGCATTGGATACAAGGATGATTGAACCAGATTGCTTCAAATCACCTGACAAAATCAAATTAAAGTCAGAGCTTAGACAAAAACAGAAAATACCAAAGTAGATGCAATTACCAGAAGTATCCCACAATCTGAGGCCAGGCGAGGCGAGGCGATGCCAAAGTGCCTCTCCAACCTATAGGCGCTGCTACATGAGGAGGCGACGCTTAAGGGAGCGCCTCAGGGCCGGTGTTGAGGCGCTCGACTCAGCGCCTCATTGAAGAGGCGAGTAAATTTGAAATAATCAAGAATGATTTAATTGAAAAGAAAAATCTAAACATGGGAATTAAATCAATTAATTACTAACGTGCCAGAAGTTCAAGCAATAAACTAGAGCATGCCGTAGGGAAGAAACATAAGTGGATGCTGGAACATTTGTTGATGAGGATGCAGTTGAAAGTGACAAATCTACTGATGGAGAAGAGGAAGAAGTGGCTAGCTCAGATGGTGAAGAGGAAAAAGTGGTGGTGAAGGAGATAATTATCTTAGTTTAGATGAAAATGAGTAGTGTTAGCTTTTGAAATACATTCTTAATTTTTATTTGAGAACTTTATGCTGTTTGTGTTTAACTTAATAGTTTCTTACATTACCATGTAGTCTAATTCTAAATTTTTAAAATACAGTTTGTTGTTACATATATAAATATTTATCTTCTAACCAAGTAGCACCTCACTTCAATGAGGCGAGCGCCTATGTGGCACCTCACGCCTCAAGCATTTCAGATGTGTAGCGCCTCGAGATCGCCTAGCACTTTAAATAACTATGCCATTGACAATAGCATTTGCACTACAATTGTCGAAACATAGTTGGCACATAATCTTGCTCATGTAAACAATGGTCAGAAAATTGATGTACCAGTATGTATGATAGATTATCAATAAAGGAGCTTCTACAAATCATAAAAAAATTGGTAGAATATAAAAACAACTTAATCATTAATTTGAGCATTGGCATGCTAAAGTTACCAGGACAGCGTTCAATTCAAATTAATGAATGATTATTCAATCATTTCTACATATACAAATAACAAGAGGCAGCACGATGTGTCTCTGCCTCTCTGGATAGTATTCATGATACTAGAATCAACCAATATAATATGCACTGAACCCTCAATCACAAAATCATTGTTCATATCTATATTATTAATGTAACTTTTGAAATTTAAAGTTGAAGAACTTTTCAAAAAGCTTTAGAATGAATTATATTAGACATTAGAATCCAATGTTGTAAGTAACTGGATAAACTTAAAAAACATGTTTCGCGGATTGACTATTTTTAAAAAAGATGCTCGTGGTTTCAAAAGTTAGCAAAAAAAGGAAAAAACTAAAAAGTATTTGTTTCATTTTAAAAATAATAACGTTAAAGTATGTATTTTAATCAATTCAAAATTTCTACAAGTCAACCATATTATTTAAGAATCATGCATCAAAGTTTGAATAATTTTCATAAATTTTTTCAATTTATTATAATTTTTTAAAGTTATCACACACTTTATTTTCAAAAAATAAGTTTACTTCTCAAAAAATTTTAAAATTTATTATAAAAGTGTATTGTGTTTTAATTAACTAGCCTAGAAAATTTCAATTTAAAATGGACAAAATTACCTTTGTTTACGACATTAATTTCAAATTAGGGATCATTTTACCCTTCTTTGCTAACTTTTGAAATCACTGTCATCCTTTCGGAAAAAAATTCCACAAGGACCATTTTAAGAAAACAGTTAAACCACAAAGAATATTTTTTAAGTTTACCCTATAAATTTTTACCCTTCCCATAATGAAATAGATACAGAAAATCTAAATGCCGTGTTGCCATGCTAAGATAATCAAAATTTTAATATATATAATCAGTGAAGCAATTGGCCCTGTTT
The DNA here is from genome assembly GCA_948277035.1 of Euphorbia corollata. Lineage (NCBI taxonomy): Eukaryota > Viridiplantae > Streptophyta > Magnoliopsida > Malpighiales > Euphorbiaceae > Euphorbia > Euphorbia corollata. The sequence continues at coordinate 6,324 of CAOJBI010827626.1, read as the reverse complement.
AATGCCAGGAGCATTTTCAAATCAGGTTAACATCTTTAACAATCATGAGGATCAAGCAAAAAGAACAATCAATCAAAAATACCATTTCTTCAGGCAAACAAAAATAACAAACTGAAGCAGAAAAAAAGAGGGAAAAAGAGAACTACACGTACAGAAGGTATTATTGCTGGCGTAAGTAATCAAGAGGCAAGTTTAAACACCCACTTCAATTTATGAGAGCTATGATTTGGAGAGTGGACAGGTTGCTGCTCAATATTGCTCAAAATTGTCTTTCTTTGCTTCTTCATCACAAATCAAATTGTACACAAAACACATAAATATCTGTCTGCAATAAATAAGATGGAGGAAAAGAAATAAATTTTAGCATTACCTGTGTTGTTTGTCCCTTAATTGAGAGAGAACGGCTGGACATTTCTAACCTATCATTTCTCCTCCATTGATTAAGAGAGGAGTAAGAGGAGAATGAACAAGCAGAAAGAGCTTATAAATAGTTATACATGCCTAAGGCTTTAAAAATAAATTAACATTAAAAATAAAAACAATCCCAGAACTAAACACATCACAATCCATGCTCAAACGTACTATTCTGCTCTGGCAATTTACTGTGAGGTCAAATAGAAATCAACAGCACCTTAGCCTTGTTCACATTCTCTAAAATTAGCCATTATTATCAGAAATTCTGGAGCATAACTTCATAAATTAGAGTTTCGCATTTACCGATTTCATTGATTCGTTTTTCCTTCAAGGAATTTGAACCGTATCAAGCCTGCCACTACAAATTCACACCTCATGCTCAGATTTCAACAGCAGTATTGAGCAGACATCTTTGTTGTTTCTCATCTATAATCTATTCTAATTTTTTATATGATACGAGAGGAAAAATTTTGACGTGCAAAAGTAAGGGCCAACGAAGAGAAATGCGTGCTTCGCACCTCAACTTCAAAAACTAATAACTGTAAATGCCAACAACATAACTATAGATCTGCTTTGTAACTGTCTTTCTGGTGTACATATCGCGAAATTTTATTGCTGCTTAAGGTATTTCCGAAGCAAAAACATATGCTTAAATCTAAAGTACCGGAGAAGCTAAATGCTTCTCGTAACACCTGCATAACACTGCTGTTAATGAATGATCAAGATGCTATTGCTAAATGCAAATTTAAGCAAGTCATGTCCGAACACTGAGACAGAAGACCTTATTTATCACTGATTTTAGACTATGTTAGCAAACTAAGGTGGCTGTTCATTACTTAAGGCCTCGCAGAAAATTAATATTAGATGCATCTGAAACCAAAAAATCTCACCATTACATCACAATATTATCAATGGTAGGAGAGAATCACCCCCACGAAATCGAACCATATTGCACCTGGAATATCTGGTTGGAAATGAAAATGGGACAGAAATCACCAAGTCAGTCAGAACTTAGAACACTATACCTGCAAAAAAAATATTAAATCAACAAATTTACCATATTACTTTTTCAAATGAGCAAGCCAACTGTGCAAAATGCCAGTTATCCAAATAAAATCAGTAGCAGAAACTGCAAGTAATACCTACACTAAAGGACAAAAGGAGGAAAATTGTTCTCAAACCGAGCCTCATCCAGCCTTGCTCGTAATTGATGCCTTCTTAGCAGAAAGTCAGAAACAAAGAAGTGAATGTTATTTTACAATTGTTAAACTAGTAGTATACTATTTTTTGCACATGATAAGAAGGTAGCAAACAAATAAAAGAGGGCCTTACTGTCTTAATATCTCCCGTGCTATTCATTGGAAGAGCATTTGAAGGCTGTGAAAATCAGAGAAAAGTACACTAATATGTCAAATTTGACACAAGCGTTGCAAGTTTGCAACTTCTAGACCTACTCAAATGATTTATAAAATCTATCAAACAACTGAAAATGTAAGGTGAGAAAAATTAAACAGTAACAGACCTCAACTCCCTAGCTTTTTTCCTACAACTACATCTGTCTTAGAAGTTGGTGCAAATCTTTTAACTAGAGCTTTTTTCTTCACATCTTCATCAGCATTCACAGGAAGTCCAAGCGTATGAAATATTATAACAATAAAAGAAAAGATTGGCAACAGAACAATGGTTACCAATGATGGTTACCAATGATGGAGCAATTCAAATTCAAAAATCAAGTGCACAAAGACCTCTCAGCTCTAGCCTTTCTTTTTAACTCTTTTGAGTTATCTTTTGTGGGTCCAGCCCCAGATCCAGCTGGAGTAACAAACCTCTGTAGCATAACATTAAGACATGCAGTTTCCCATTTACCTTTTTAATCGACTAGTTTTCTTTCAAGGAATTTGAACTGTATCAAGCCTGCCACTACAAATTCACACCTCATCGTCAGATGTCAACAGCCAAAATATGAGAAAAGTACACTAATAAAACGCATTTGACACAAACATGGCAAGTTAGCAACTTCTAGCCTACACAAATGCTTTGTAACATCTATCAAACAACTGAAAAATTAAGGTGAGAAAAATCAAACAGTAACAGACCTCACCTCCTTAGTCCTTAGCTTTTTTTCCTTCAACTACATCTGTCTTAGAAGTTGATGAAGTCGAGCTTTTTTCTTCACGTCTTCATCAGCAGTCACAGGAAGTCCAATCCATTATGGGACTTCAACTTTTCCTTGTTTGCCAACTGTTTAGACAAAAAAGCTACATCATCTCCAATTCTATCAACAATTCCTTTCACTATACTGAAAGAAGAGAAATGAGATTATGCAACATCTAGAAGGCAAGAAAATTTTGAGCATTGATTTGTCTTTAACAAAGGATTTAGTATTCATCAAGTGTCAATTTTATCTCTGGATACCCCCCATTAAACTTGGATACCCCACACACTCACCGCAAAGTAATTCAAACATACTAATCCAAGAAAGCAGTACAGAAACAAGGTCATCAGAGAATGCTCAAAGTATACCAAATAGATCTTATCCATAAGTTGGATGGTATGTATTGGATTCATCTGCCAATATCATCTCATGGAAAGAAAGGATTGATATGATAACATTAAGATATACAGTTTCCTATATTCCGATTTCATCTACTAGTTTAACCTTCAAGGAATTTGAACTGCATCAAGCCTGCCACTACAATTTCACACCTCATGTTCAGATTTCAACGGCAGTATTACAGACATCTTTGTTGCTTCTCATCTATAATCTATTCTAATTTCTATATAATGAAATTAGACTGAATAGACTAATTCAGTGTCATGTTCTAGCATGAAACCAAGATATGAGTGGAAAAAATTGGAGTACAAAAGTTCAACTTGAAATGCATGCTTCAGACCTCAACTTGAACAACTAATAACTATAAATGCCAACATAACTATAGATCTGCTTCGTAACTGTCTTTATTGCATACCTATCGAGAAATTCAATTGCTCAAGGTATTTCCTGAATAAGCAAAGACATATATGCTGAAATCTAAAGTACCTGAGCAAGTCAATGATACTCGTAAAGCCTGCATAACGCTGATGTTTATTGAATGATCAAGATGCTGTTGCTAACTGCAAGTTTCAGAAAGACATGTCCCATCCTGAGACAGAAGACCCCTTCAATCAGAGTTGCAAACATCACATATTTTTATAAAAAATAGACCTAATATATATGCAGAAACTACTTACCAACAAACTTAAACTCGGGGAATTTTTTATTTATCACTGATTTTAGACTATGTTAGCAACTAAGGTGGTTGTTCATTACTTAAGGCTTCACAGCAAACTGAAATCTGAAACCATCATATCTCACTACTACATCACAATCTTATCAATGTTAGTAGAAAATCAACCCTCCGAAATCAAACCATATTGCACCTGGAATATCAGGAAGGAAATGAAAATGGGACAGAAATCACTGAGGGAGTCAGAAGTTAGAACACTAGACCTGCAAAAATAATATTAAAACCAAGTTTAGCAAATTACTTTTTCAACGGAGCAAGCCACCTATGCAAAATGCCAATTATCCATAAAATCAGTTGCAGAAACTGCGAGAGTAATACCTAACAATAAAGGACTAAAGGAGGCAATATCTTCTGAAGCCCCTCCACAAGCCTTTCCAGTAATTGATGCGTTCTTAGCAAAAAGTCGGAAACAAAGAAGGGAAGGTTATTAAACTAGCTTGTTCACCTAGTAGTATACTATCTTTTGCACATGATAAGCAAACAAATGATAGAGGGCCTTACTGGCTTAATATCTCCCTTGCCATACACTGGAAAAGGCATTTGAAGGCTGCAAAAATCTTTGAAAACTACACTGATATGTCAAATTTGACACAACCATTGCAAGTTAGCAACTTCTAAATCTACACAAATGCTTTATAAGTTATAACATCTATCAAACAACTGAAAGGTAAGGTGATAAAAATCAAACGGTAGCAGACCTCAACTCCTTTGGCTTTTTTTTTTATTCATCTACATCTGTCTTAGAAGTTGGTGCAAGTCTTTGAAGTCGAGAGCTTTTTTCTTCAAATCTTCATCAGCAGTCATAGAAAGTCCAAGTGTATGAAAAATTAAGCCAATAAATAGAAGGTTTGCAACTGAACAATGGTTAGCAATGATGGAGCAATCAAATTCGAAAATCAAGTGCACAAAGACCTCTCAGCTCTAGCCTTTCTTTTTAACTCTTCTGAGTTCTTCTCAAGCCCCTCTGCCAGCCTTTCTCGTAATTGCTGCCTCTTTAGCAGAAAGTCAGAAACAAAGAAGGGAAGGTTACTAAACTAGCATGTTCACCAACTAGTATACTATTTTTTGCACATGATAAGAAGGTAGCAAACAAATAATAACCTTTGAAGGCTGCGAAAGTCTGAGCAAAGTACACTAATATGTCAAATTTGACGCAACCATTGCAAGTTGGCAAATTCTTAACCTACACAAATGCTTTATAATATCTATCAAACAAATGAAAAAGTAAGGTGAGAAAAAATCAAACAGACCTCACCTCCTTCAACTACATCTGTGTTAGAAGTTGGTGCAAGTCCTTGAAGTCGAGCTTTTTCTTCACATCTTCATCTGCAGTCACGGGGTGTCCAAGTATATGAAAAATTAAGACAAGTGCACACGTGGAGGGATTCTAGATACCTCTATTCACACAATTCGATTTAGCAACGACAATAATTTTCTCGAATCAAATAACTAAGAGAATAACTCAGTTTTTTCAAAGGCAGACTTATTCAGGGCAGTAATTAATTATCACTCCAGAATTCTAAACAATTTGGATTCATATACACACACAAGTGAAAAAAAAAAAAAAAAAACTGGAGAACAACAAACGCCAATGGATTTTAAATCAAAGAAAACAAAATTATTACCACAAATATAGTTTTCCTATAGAAAAATAGGAAACAAAACAAATTTGACATCACAAATATCGACGATTTTATTTAAAAAAAAGTGATGGAGATAAAATAATGACTAAACACCTCAAAGCATTTAAGCTTTTGTGTAAACATGTATATGCCGAAGAAAATAAAGAAAACATACGAACAGCGGCAAACAAAGGACTTGCCAATATGAAAATATTTCGATTCGAGGACTAGGGCTCTTATAGAAATCTTTCTTCAGAAAATCTCTTAAAAGAAAACCTGAATCCAACGACAGACAGAACAAATCGATAATCAAAACATAAAGAATCGAATAATATCAGAAAGAACAAGTGAGCAGCAAATTGAAAACGATTACTACAAAGCATAAAGATGACATTACCGATTCAAAGAACTCGAAACAAAGATCGCAATCACTATTAAACAGCCACGAGATGGCAATATGAGAGAGCTAGGATTTGGAGGATAGGTATTATGTCCCAAAATTGTATTTCTTGGTTTCGTGGAATGCTTCGTCGCAATTCAAATTGAACAAAAAAACACAGCGATCGAGAGAGAAAGAGTAGCGGGCAAGGAGCGATGGAAGAGGAAAAAGAGGAGTAGAAAAACAGAGAGATGTAGCCGTTTGGAGAGTCGAAGTTGAATTAAGACGCTCCACATTATATAGCCAACTCCAAGAAAAATGTAGCCGTTGTGGTTAGGGATTGAGTAGGAAAGAGCAGAGAGAGTGAATTTAGCAGTTGCCGTTAGGGAGAATGAAATTTCAAAACCAGAGACGGCAAATGTTTTACTTACAAAAAGATCAAAAGTTTCCCTTTTAGCAGAAGTTAAAAAGCAAGTAATATTTAAAAATAAGTAACATTTACTTCTCATTTTTAAATTAAAATTATCTTATAAGTTAAAAATGAGAAATTTCGAGAAACATTAACTAAATTATTTAATTAAAAATATTATAATAGAAATTTTTGTGGACATTTTCCCGTTCT
>CAOJBI010826724.1:0-11848 GCA_948277035.1 Euphorbia corollata | reverse complement strand
GATTTTGATGTATTATATGTGACAAGTAACCCATTTTGTGACAACTATGTTGTTTTATCAATAACAACAAAGGTTGTCACAAAAAAGTTGTTGTCACAAAAAATTTAAATACTTGTGACAACATTTTGATGCAAAACTTAGACATTTCATTTGTGACGATAATATTTCATTTGTGACGATAATATTATCAGTAACTCTCATATTAGCAACAACCCTGTGACAACATTTTGTTGTCACGTAATGTTATAAGTGACAATATTATATGTTTTTGTGACAATATTGATTGTCACAAAAAGCTTGATTTATAGTAGTGATGGTAAATCAAACGTATAAAAGGCTTATTTTGGATTTTTCTACAAAAAGACATGTAAATTGATGGTATGCAAGGCTTATTTTTATTTTGGTATAAAAAATAAAGGAAGGTAAATCGAAGGTACGGTAGACAGTTTATATGCCACTCTCTTACTATGTATAAGAGGTTTGCACTATATATTTTGCTTATATTTTGGATTTGGGTATAGATAGGAAGGTAAATCGATGGTTTAAAAGGCTATATACTACGCGTGTACCAAGTATATATAAGAGCTTTATACATTGGATTTTCGTGAGATTATGGATTTTGGTGTAAACATAAAGGAAAAATAAATGGTATAAATGCTTGTACCGCTCTTATATCAAATATAAGAACTTTTAACATGTACTTTGCTGAGAATTTTATTTTTGTGTAAATATGGAGAAACAATAATGGATAGTATAAAGGTTGCACACCACACTTATACCAGGTACAGGAGCTTTGTACCATGGATTTTTGCTATAAATCTAATTAAACAAAAAATGGATGATTAAAGCTTTATACCTTTCTTATATATACTAGATATACGATCTTTTACCATAGATATTGGATTTTGTTATAAATGGAAAGGTAAAATGGATTATATACTAGCTTTATACAACTCTAATAATACCAGGTGCCATGATTTCTGTATAAACATGGAAAAATTGATCGCATTAAAAGCTTTCTATCACTCTTATAAACATGATTAAGGCTTTATACCTTTCTTATATATACTAGATATAAGATGAAATTATATTATGTAAAAAAGGAAAACTAGAGATTATTGTAAAGAGGGTATTTATTCCAATCTGAAACAACATCTGTAGAGGTTTATTCTCCACCCTTGAAAGAGAATCAATAGTGAATTAAAACTTGGAAAAAAAAATTTAAGGACTAGATTAAACAAAAGTCAAACCAGTATAAAATATATGTTTGCAATCTCTAAACTGTATACTTTCATTGTCTGCTTCCATAATAGAACTTGATTTCGTAAAAAGAAAATACACAAAAGGGGATTCAAAGTCCAGGTCAGAGTCTGAAATAAAATACAGTTTACCTCAGAACCTCTTAGTATGAAAACTGGAAAAAAAAATCACTCTCCCCTTTTGACTCATTTAATCACCCTAACCAAGACCAACACCAACTATAATATCTCAGTGTATTAAAAAATGCTAGGCGTCAGGCTGGAGCTAGGCGGAATCGGGGTGTAGGCGGGGATTAAGCGCTAATCGGTGTAAGACGACTATCATTAAAATAGCACCTAGACGGGCCTAGACGGACTGAGGATTTTTAAAACAATGTAATATCCACTTCAATAAATAAGTTTACTCTCACTTTATTCACACGTAATGAATATAATATAATATTTAAATGCAAACATTTTGTATTTAAATATATATCTAACATGACTAGTCAAACATAAATATCTTCAAAAGTGACTATACTCCTAATATGATGTGGCAATGCATAATTACGTTAATTTATAATTAAATAAAAAAAGTAATTAGTTAAACTTAAACTGGACAAATTGTTACATAAAGTTGACATTGACCGTGACATTATTAAAGCTCCAACATGTAAATTAAAGTAGATAAAAAAAGATAACAATATATATTTTATATTTATAAATAAAACAATATATCTACCCCAATTCAAATCTTTATTGTGTTAGGTGGTAGTGTAATGAACTCCTTACCCTAAGCAAAGTATCATAATAAATTCTTTATGATTGGAAAATATAAATACCAGGAGAGTTTCATTATCACTTTCTCCTAAATACATAACAACTTAAATTAAACTAAACTTATTTGAATATAAATTGATTAATGTATAAAGCTGAACATAATTGAACTTGCTTTTAAGAAAATAGGCATGTCGCCCTGGTCCATTTCAACCCCAGCAAGATAATCAATTGTAGTATATTGTTTTCCATAGCGTTTTATATTATTCCTAATAATTTAGGTGTTCTTATTTTATTTTTCTCAATTGCACTTCCCACTTGACCACTTAGGAGTTCACTAACAACTTTCTTTTTCTAATGATGATTTGCGATCTTATCAGAAAGAAAGTGACCGTTAATGACTGGTTTTCTTACTAAACAATAATTTTCACAGGTCAAATTCCAATAAAATTGCATTTTCAGATGGACCCATGGACTTGCTAATGGCGTTAAGAGCATCCTTGAACTGTTTATTTTACTAATCTTCTTGATACATAAATAGAAAATAGATGATTGAGTAAAAAATTATCCTTCAATAGATATTTTATTCTCTTTCTCTAATATGATGTGACACAATTGATGTTGAACATTGTCTATTTGATTGTTTACAAATAAACAGTCTAAATAGAATGTTGAATCATTCATTATATAATATTTTAATGATGAGAAAGAGTTATCTACTAAATAGTTTAATCTTTTTGTGATTATTTTAATTTTAAAAATTCCAATTCACAATCAAATACACAATTTATTACGAGTGTTTTTAAAAATCTCTAATCTATTTTACCAAATTATCTGTATAAACTTCTATTCTAAATGTTATATCATGTTAAAACTCACAATCTATTAAAGATGCTCTAAGGAAGATGCTTGTAATGAAAAATATACCGAAAATAAACTTTATAATAAATATTTAGATGACACAAAAGTTTGATATCTTTTTTTTATGAATGTTTTGTCTTAACAAAATATAACTCTATCAAAAAAAAAATTCCAACTCTAAATATTTTTTTAAGAGAGTCAAATATATTTTTGTGTTTTTTATGTATAAATATTTATAAACTAATAAAATAGTGGTAAAATAATTACAATATGTCAATATACGTAATTGTTTTACTGTTTTTCTCGTCTTTCCAAAAAATTTTACCTTTTTAGAATATTATCTTTTATTAGAGTTATATGAGGTCACAAACACTATGAATATGTTTTTGGAAAACAAACATTAAACACTATGAATATGTTTTTGGAAAAGAAACATTCTGTATATGATTTAAAAGTCAAAATGACATGTTTTATCCCTATGGTAATAAATGACCTTTTATCCTCCATGGTAATGCAAACTACTCATTGACAGTGGCGAAGTCAATATCCCAAGTGAGGTGGGGCTACAGATGACCGTTGATCATGTATTTCGGTTAATAAACAAAATAAGTCCGATGAATAAAAATATTATGCAAATTGTTCAATTTATTTCCATAAAAAACATATTTCAAACTAATTTATATACCCTAAACTATATTCTTATTACTAAAAATAACTCATATTGCATAGTAGATTTGTATAATTAGTAATATATTAGATATTTGTTTTTTCATGCCTTTAATACAAACGATAAAAACTATGTACTAGATATGGGTAGTAAATACCAAAATAAGGAAACAAAACACAATGGTTGGTTTGATTTATGATTATAATGAACTTTTTATTTTGTTAGATATTTCAGCAGTTTAAAAAAAAAGAGAAGTCCTTATACTTTTTTTTTTATTATTTTATAAGTCTTTTTCGATTCAAATTTCAGATGAATAAATGAAAACTGAGTCTTTAATAAGCGAGCCTTTTATTTTTTCGGTCATCCCCAATGCCTACTCCTGTGGCCATTGCTACTTTATGGTATGAATGTAACCTAAATGGTTACTATGATCACTGTTTTAAAAATCCCCCTTAGACTCCGCCTAGGTGCTATTTTAAGGGTCGCCGCCTTACACCGACTAGCGCCTAACCCCGTTAACTAGCGCCTAATCCCTGTCTAGGTCCCGATTAATCCCCGCCTAGACCCCGACTCCGCCTAGCTCCCATCTGACGCCTAGCGTTTTTTAATACACTGACTATGATATTATCATAATAACAAATTGAGACTTTTTGTACGGAGAAGAGTAATGAAATGTGAGTGGCCGTACAAAAAGAACCAACCAAGTTATAAAGAAAAGTAGTACAGGGACCAATTTGAAAATGCAAAATGGGTAATTTTCCTATAGCACATGCCAGAAAAAAACTTTTTTTCCTACACAAATGGATGTTGTGTCAAGAGGCCCAAGACGTGGCTGCGGGGATTGAGTTGGTCGACTGGTAATTGATAAATTCAATAATAAAAGATATCATATCTATAATACAATGAAAAAATATTCATGTTATTTAAAGCACACATTTTCAAAATAACAAATTGAATTGACTTTCATTTTAATTGATTTTACCAAACTTAAATTAGCATAATTATTTGTGTAAAAATTGAGAGAAAAACCAACTTCAATAAAAAAAATATTCAAAGATGAAAATATTGATATTTTTCTGTGTAAGTATCCCTTTCACGTGGAAGACGGTATTTGAATAGAAAGGCTTACCATCCCAAACATGCAATTGAATAGTATAATTTGTAACAACCCATATAATTTCCATTTCTAAAAAAAAGGTAAGCAACTTGGATGGGATGGTGTCTTTTAATAGGGAATGTAATCGTTATGCCGATTGTATGGTGAATCATGGTTTGACTCTTCCACTTGGATGTCATTTCTTTACTGAACCCCGCCGAAAATGGTTAGATTGATCAATGAGGATTTCTTGAGTGTCTCTTTTCCTAGACTTGGGCTAGCTTAGTGTTTGTTTCTCATTCTCTCTTTACCAAAAAAAAAGGTAAGCAACTTGCAATTTTGTGCCACAAACATTCGTCAAGTTTACCCTATTTGAGATTATTTTACCAAAATACTTTTCTAAAAATCTTTGATTTTAAATTTTTTTCAGGTTGTTTCAAAAACTGACAGAGCTTCATGGTGTCGAAAGATCCATATAGCCGACCCCACCTAGTGTGGGATTAAGGCTTAGTTGATTGATTGATTTATTGTTTCGAAAACTATGAAAATTAAAAACAAACATTTCTCCTATTAAGAGTCATAATCTTTATTAATACCAAAATATGCTCTTCTATTAAAAAATATGTAAACATAACTTTCCATTACAACAATTCTGACATTAATTCTAAACATACCTTATTTGTAAGTGATTGTCATTTTATTTCATATGATATCACGTCTTTTAAACACTGTTTTCGCCCGTTGAGAGAGGGTAAGAGCCCCACCTTATCACCATCCTTAATGACAAATAAATTTCACAAACAAATCTTTCAAAATCACATTTTTAACAAATATATGTAATTTTTTAAAAACTTTTGTGGTGATTCTATAATATTTTATACACGTACTCTTTGACCTAAAATAATCAATATACATAAACTTGACTTACCAATATAGTGATATATTAACTTTAAAACTAGATATAAATAAAAATGCAAATTTATAATCTACAACTTGCATAACTTTCACATTGGGATGAATCTCTCCATTGAATCATCCTTGTAGTCTGAGAAAAAATGTCACGTTAAGTGGAGGGAGGAATATATTATCTTCCTTTTTCTTAATATATGTTAATAAAACTATTAGTCTGGTTGGTTAAGACATGAAGCTGTGATTCTAGAGGTCACAGGTTCGAGTCCACATTCGGGTGGGGTGGGGATAAGGTTTTCCTTTATTATTATTGTAAGCCCAAATGAGGTAAAAAATTTAAAAAAAAAATAACATTTTGAAATTCACAAATTATTATGCAGAGGAGAACAAATTTATGGACCAAATATGAATTAAATCAGATATTTTCCTCTATTTAGAAAGTATTTTTTTTTATATGTGATGCATAAAGTGAACCCAATCCGGATGATATACAATTAGATATTACCAAAAAAAAAAAAAGGAGGAGGACCTCCTTAAATATATTATTAAGTCAATTCTAATAGTAATTAGATCGCACTAATCACCCCTAAATCCAGCTTCCTAATCACTCTTTCCACTCACACTCAACTCCTCAACCCCTTTCTCCTCTAAACACCGGTTTCTGTTTATCTTCTTTCTCCCCCAATCAAACCAGCCTAATCAACTCCTTCAAATCTCTGTAAATATTCAATTTTTCATTTTTTTTCATTAAAAGAAAATGGAACAGATAGCAATTTGTTGTTGGTTCATAGAAATGGGGATTTGATTGTGGGTTTTTTATTTTTTTGAAATTGGAAGAGGAAAATGATTGGTTCGGGGATGAATCTAGTGATGACAGTAATAGGATTTGCAATTAGCACTATGTTTATCGTATTTGTGTGCACTCGTCTCATTTGTGCTCGGATTCAGCTTCACACTTCTAGACGCTCTTTTCCTTCTTCTTCTCGATATGATCTTGGCATTGTGAGTATTATTTCTTTTTCGATTTCAGTTGTTTAGTCTTGCTCTTTTTATTTGTTCGATGTTATTGAGATCGTCTTCTCTGGATCTGCAACAATTTGGTTCCAATGAGTACTTCAATTATAGTAAAAAAACTTGTTAGCTTCCTTGATTCGAGTTTATCATTGGTTTTGGTATTGGCTGTTTATGATTCTGTGAATCATATTCCAGAAAATTGTCTTCATTTTCATTTCATTCCATTTTGTGTTTGGAATCAACGATTTTGAAGGAATTCGATCTATTTTATGCATATTTTGTGAATCAAAATTGAATTCCAAGGGCTCCAAACACACCCTAAAAAGTCTGTGTATGATCTTTTATGAAGTATGTATTTGCTGAACTAGTGTTGTGGACATTATTTGTGTTAAAGCTGGAACGAGGGTCACATGGCGTCGAACCTGTAGTTATAGCCAACTTTCCAACAAAGAAGTACAATGATGATCTCTTCTTAGCCTCAGAAGATGCTCAGTATGTGTTCTTATTTGTTTCTTTGTTACTTTTTTACTGAATGTCAAATCAATTTCTTCAAGTTGTTCTCAATTCCTGGACTCCAAATTGCTGTTGAATCATTTACTTAATGATGATTGTCTAGTATCATGCATGTTTTGAATTACCTGAAATTTTCACTGCAAGCAGTAGGCAAATAGAAATGTTTACTTTGTATTTCTCTCTGTGTTCAACTGCATGAATCTCCCATTCATGATATTATTATTATTGTTCTTTCTACATGATGCAGGAGATTCTCAAAAAAATTCTTATATCTTTGAAATGTTTGCCATCTTGATCAAGTGTACATGTTGATTCGCATAATGACATTTTACGTTCTTAGCTTAGTATGTTGTTTGTGTATAGTAACTAGTGTCCATAATTTCATTTCTCGAATCAAAGATAATACTGGTTTTGTGAAAAGCATGGGAAAAAGATAAGTATTGTATGTGTATACCCTGGTTTCAATCGAGCTATCAGACATAAAAATGTTGAATGAGCATTCTGTTTGGATTAAGAAACCAAATGTTTTATTAGGTTTCCAACGAGTGTTCTTTTTGTTTCACTCTGCTGATATTAAGAGAGCGTTTGATGTGCTTTCGTTTATTTGCACTGAAACATTTTTATTGGATTTCTTCATACATGCTGCATCTTTTCGTTTTGCGAATCTTCTATTAAGCAGCTGGTCGGTAAATGAATAAGGCCAGTTTAGGATTGCTTTCCTAGACTAATTTTCCGAAAAGCTCCATTATTAAACTTGTCCGGGCTGCTGTCTCGAAAAGCTCTATAAATCAATAGCAAACAACTCCTAATTGATTAGTATTAAGAGTCCAAATCTTTTGTCCAATGCCAAAATATGTTGTTCTACTAAAATTTTGTAAGTGGAACTTTTCGTGACAGCAATCACAAACAGGCCCTGTGAGAATGTTTTTGTACTGTTTCTGATTCTCAAAGTTCTCTTAGTGAATCATTTATCAAATTTTGCAGATGCACAGTCTGCCTTGCAGAATACAATCATGAAGATATGCTGAGAATCCTTCCTTATTGTGGGCATTCTTTCCACGTGACTTGCATAGACATATGGCTACACCAACATTCGACATGCCCTGTTTGCCGAATATCATTGCACGAACTTCCCGAGAAAAAACGCAAGTTGCAACCTTTGTTCAGCTCATCTATCCAATACCCATATGGAACAGAGTCACTAAGTTCTCATTCCTACAACTACTTGTTAAGCGGGCAAGGGCTTTCGTCCAGAAGCCATGACAGCCACACAATAGTCTCCATTGATGATGGCCATTGTGCATCTGAAACAGAATGTCAGGAAATCTCGTCCCCTGTAAATGATGCGAATCAAATCACAAAAGACTCAGGAAACAAGAACGTAGAGAGCCCGTCAAATCCGTGAATCGCAAAACATTACACCTACAGCTTCATTCATTGCAAGTTGAAAAGCCTTTGCTTGTGGCATTGTGTAAATATTACAGGCGATGATTCGATTCATAGTCGTTGCCTAGTCTGTTCTTGTAGACATTTTTGCAAGTTTTCAGGATTGCTCGTCATAGCAAGTATTTCCTCATAACTAGTTTCTTCTTGCTTTTACTAAAATTAAATAGCTTTGGAAGTGCTTTTAGATCTCTGAGTAGCTTTTTGAGCTATAAAAACATTTCGAAACTGGGTCTAAGAAAGAGTAAGTTGTAAAATTAATCAAAATTATTGAATGAGATGGTTGTTATTTATTGTGAGGGAAATCAAATTGGTAAAACTGATACAATTTTCTCCCTCAATATCACGTATCAGCTTTTGATTTGATAGAAAATAATTAGAAAAATGATATTTTTGAAAAATCAAATCAATCAGAAACTGACACATAGCATTCAGGGGATAAATCGTATTGGTTTTGTCAATTTTTAGGAGATATAGTATCACAGTTGCAACTTTGGGATGACACACGGCTTTTCTTTATGCTCACTCGAGAAGCTGTATATGCATTTGGCCAGCAAATTATTGACGTTCTTCTTCCTGTAATTGTTGGTTGAATACTTTGCTATTCTTTTGTTATGATTTATTATTTGCTGCTAAGAGAAAATTATTGTTTTGTTTAATTTTTTTTTATAGTTTATTGTTTCAAAAACTTTTTTTGTCTGTTTATTAGTAATCTTCGAGCACAGTGGTTCTCTTTAAATTGCAGGGATCGGTGACGTTTTCTTTGGTCAGAATGGCATTGTTGGAAGAATCTAAATTCATTGGATTGTGAAAAATACAAAACAATCAAGTGACAAAGTACATTAAAAAGTTCAGATAGCAGGAATATTCTGTGAACATTGTAATAATTATAATTATTGAATGAAAGGGTCACTAGAAAATGTACTTTTTATCTGTAAGAATAGTCCCTCAATGATATATTATGATATAGATATTTTGAAGATTGTTTTGTATGCATAAAGTAAAAAAGAGAACCGAAATCAAACAAAAAGGAAGCATATCTTTTCTTCTGATAAAAGATAAGATATTTTATGATTTTTATAAATGGAAAGCATCATCATTTTCTTTTATGAAAAAACAGTCTTTGTGTTTTCTAAACAGCAATCATGTTTTAAAATAATTGTTGGTCGATATTCAATTTAAAACAGAGAAAGTAAAAGAGCATTCCACAAGTAGATCAGTGTTCATGAATTGTTGTTTTATAAACGCCGTCTAATTCCGTTTAGGCGCTATTTTAAGGATTGTAAATCGATTTTATGTTTTTAGAATATTATCTAGCACTTGACCGATTTGTTACCGTCTAAGTATCTCTTAAACCAATTTTTTCAAGATATCGATACTCCGAGTAATGATAATTAAAATTTTTACCTTACAAAAATAGCCCAGTTTATAAAAATAACATGATATCTTGGAATAATAAACAAAAAAAGTAAAAGAAAAATAAAAATAAAAGATTCAAAATACTTTAAATAAAAATAGAATAATAATAATGGTGTAAGAATTAATTAAAATATTCTATTTTGTAGTGTGTGTTATTATTTTTATAATATATTCATGATATAATTCAAATTTTAATTGAATTCCACTTAGGTTCTACATGGCTCCCGACTAGTCCCACTTAAATTTCCGAAATTCCAACCGTCCAACTATCAGTAGCGATTTTTAAAATATCGTTATTAATATTACAAGAGTGATATCAGTTTAGGGATGTCGACGGGTCGGGTTTGGTGCGGGTGGTGTAATCCCCATTCCGCACCCGATACTTTCGGGTGCGGTTTCGGATTTTCCCCATTTAATGTATCGGGGATTTTTTGACACCCATTCCGCACCCATGCGGGTGCGGTTAGGTTTCGGATAATCACTGCCCAAATCCTAATTTGTATTAGAAGTGACTTATAAGTTGTATTTTCCTAATGCGAGTAAAGTTTGAACCAAAACAAATAATAATATAAAAATCCAACTAACAATAGTTAACCCAAGTAATTGTACATAACAAAGGACTGCTTCACACAAAGTTTCAACGCAAAGATAATTGAGGTAAGAATTACGGTAGCAATCCGTGGAGATAAATAATTAAAAATTTGATGATATTGATAGGCATGATTTTTTAGTTTTATATTAGAAATATAATAACTGTAAAAATTTATTTATATTAATACATTATTTAAAAATAAATATATTTTATATTTATACATTATTTCGGGTATGTTACGGTTATACCCACGGGTTTTAAATCGGGGGGGTGCGGGTATCCCCATGGGTCGGGGATAGCTCAACCCACACCCACTCGAGTTTTTTTATCGGGGGTAAACTTTCCCCCACACCCGCCCGTACGGTTGAAAGTTTCGGTTATTTCCCACACCCAACGGTTCGGATCCCCATGGTTTTCGGATAATCCCCGCCCTATTGACATCCCTAGACCTATGTCTTATAGGATCGTAGATTCAGTTTCAACCACTACACTTATGCACTTGCATAACTTTATCTCACATAATAGTACAAAAGATTATTTTTATTATCATATTTTAATTTTGATTTAGCCATCTCTTTTCTTATATATCGAGCTAAATTAAACTGAAATGTTTACTCAATTACTTAATTATCATTCAATTTTAACAAACTTATTTACATTATCATCTTCCACCATTCTTGTTAAACATATGTAGGATTGACATGTCTTTTTATATTTTCTTTTGCATTTATCTTTAAAATCATTTATTTGACATGCCGCTTTAAAATATTTTTTTTTTTTGAAGAAAATGACCGTTAATGGGACAGAAGAAGCATGAATCCCAACTAGGTTGGCACCCATGCAAACTAAAGGCCCAACACGGCCAGAACTAGAATAAAATAGAATGAATCTCAAGAATCACTCAAAAGAGTAATTACAATAGTAAAAAGCTCGGGTTATTAAAGATATCCGAGATAGAAAAGCAAGGAGAAAGTCTTTTACATTTAAACCAAAACCAACAAAAATAAATACTTGAAATGATCGGATCGTCTGTGGGGAGCTGGTTGTCAAAGACAAATTTGTTGCGTCTCTTCCACAAGTTCCAAGCAATAGAAAACCAAAGCGATCTCGCAAAAGAGCGGCAGCTACTCGAAGAAAAGTAGGATTCCCAAAGCTGTAGGAAGTCGTATCCCGTCGTTGGCATAACCAACGGAATATCAAGCAGGCCAAAAATATTCCGCCAGTATTTAAAAGAATGGCTGCAGAGGAAAAGAGTATGGTCCATTGTTTCTACTTGAGAACAAAAAGGACATTTATCATTCTCAACCAAGTTGCAACCT
>CAOJBI010826207.1:0-10062 GCA_948277035.1 Euphorbia corollata | reverse complement strand
TTGTTTTGTTTAAGGGTTAAGACATAAGAGGTTATTAATGAATTTATTACTTTGTGAACTGTTGGTTCTTTTGTGATTTTAATTGATGGTTTAATCGATATGTTTTATATAATATAGGAAGATATGCGAAGGATCGAGACTCAACCAACAAATGAGGATGAATCAGTACCTTCACCAGATCAAGTGTTTCTAAAGGTATCTGGAGTTAAATCAGGATATGTCCGTAGCAAAGGATTGGGACATAAAGAAAGTAAAAGGGGAATGAGGGGAATGGTGTCTCATAACCAGGATGAAGTGAAATCGCTTAAAGATAAGGTGGCAAGATTAAAAGCAGAAATAAAGGCAAATGAAGAGCGTGAAAGACATCGAGCTGAATCCACTCAGTTGAAAGATGACCAACTTCAGTCAGTTGTTCGAAACGTGAATTATTTACTTCAGCTAAGCAACTTAAGAGGACAACAAAATGACCCAGTAAGTAATTAGGGAAAAATATATATTTATATGCTACATAAGAATATTGACCAGGTTTTGCTGTTTTTTTTGCAGGATGAAGATTCAATTTGAGTTGATAAATCTTAATAGACTATATTAAAGAGTTGATTATTTTCTTAATTAGTTTGAAGTACTTTATTATGATATTCCCAGCTTGCTTTTGTAATGGATTTGGTACTATTTCTATTCTAAGTTAATGTTGGTTTAACACCCATGTTTCTATATATTTCATTGTGGTCAATGTCAGTAAAGTTTTTGCTGTTCAAAACTGATTAAGGCGGCCGCCTAGGGCCTATAAAATCCATGACACCTATTATGTTTTGGATGCTTCTCCAATTCAAGTAAATATTGTTTATACCAAAATAATTTTCTAAATCTTGAAATAAACTATTTAGAGTTTTTTTTATATATATAATGACTCAAAAACAATGTCAATTATTTTAAAGACATGGGCTTTACGCTAGATTATGCTACTAAAAACATTAAAAAGTTGAAACTAACCATTGGTTAGCTAGTTTATTATTCAATCCTATTAATTTTTATTAAAGGGATATTAAATCAAGATCGAGAATTTGAAAATTAAATTTTGTTTATTTTCAAAGTGGTAGTTTAATTTTATCGGCTAAGCTACTTTGATTTAAAATTAACAAAATCATCATAGAATTAATTTTTGTTTATTCAATGTGGTACTTTAATAATCGTTCTTCAGTTCAAACTAGTCTTTGCTTCCTATAATATGACATAAGTATTAAAAAAAACTCTAAGAGAGTTGCAGGTTATTTGTAAAATTATACAAAGTACGTGCTACAAGAAATGTATAATAAAGTAACAGAAAAGTTATATAAGAGGTATGCGAATTGTATTAGAAAGGTATAGGCTATTAAAAATATATAAAACTACAGGAAAGTTACCACCAACACTAGGGATATGTTCTCTTAGACTACAAATCAATTAAATTTAGTTCAGTTCAACTCACTTCAGTTCATTCCAGTTATGCGTAGTTATAAATTTACATTAAAATAAGTTCAGCTCACTTCAGTTCAATTAAGTGTACTTCAATTCAGTTCAGCTTTTAGAATTTGAAAAGAAAATGGCTTAAGGCGCAGTTCTCTTAGACTCTAGCAATTAAGTTCTAGCTCAGCTCAATTCAGTTTAATTCAGCCCACTTTAATTTAGTTTAGCCATGTGTAATTATATATTTAGATTGAAATAAGTTCAGTTCAATCCACTTTAATTTAATTCACCTTTCAGAAATTTAAAAGAGTAAGAACAAAATCTTAAACACTAATGCAATTATTTAATGTGTTATTTATTTAATTAATTTTGATCCTTAATATTGGTAAAGTACAACAACATGATTCGTATTGCTTTTAAAAGATTCTTTTACATTTAATCAGTCAGGGCAGGCACATTACGAATAATATTCTGATTGCCTAGAAGGTTATACATTTGATGAAGGTTGGGAAAGTGCGGAAGGGTTGGATGGCGTTAAAGATTGACTTAGAAAAAACTTATGATCGTCTCAGGTGGGATTTCATTGAGGACACTTTCAATGACATTGGCATTCCACAAATGCTGATTCGGGTCATTATGGGCTGTGTTACTGGCTGTAGTATGCAAGTTCTCTGGAATGGGGAATTGTATGAAATTTTCTATCCGAGGCGGGGTGTTCGGCAGGGGCACCCAATGTCACCTTACCTTTTTGGTATGTGTATTGAGAGGCTTGTTCATGGTATTAATAGGGCAGTTGCTAAGGGCGTTTTGCATCCTATCACTCTTGGCAGAGGGGGGTCGGGTCTAACCCATCTGTTTTTTACGGATGATATGTTACTTTTTTCAGAAGCGAGTATGAACCAGGTGGGTTGTATGAAGGATGTTCTTGATTAATGTTTCCTGTACTCGGGGGAGAAAGTGAGTGTGGAAAATTCGAATATCATTTTTTCAGCCAATTCCCAGAGACAATTGATAAATAATGTGGCGGATTGGATTGGGTTCAAAATATCTCGCTCTCTAGGGAAATATTTGGGGGTGATTTATTCGTATGAGAGGTCAGAAATATGAAAGTATGGAGGGCTTTTGGAAAAGATTCAGTCTCGTCTTAATGGGTTTAATGCCAAATCGCTTTCTTTATCGGGAAGGTTGACGCTGGTAAAATCGGTTCTCTGTTCTATCCCTTACTTTGTTATGCAAACTACTAAACTGCCTAAGTTTGTTTGTGTGAGAATTGAAGCCATAGTTCATGGGTTTCTATGGGGCAGTGGGGATGTTGGGCTTAAGGCCCATTTAGTTAACTGGGATAATGTGTGTAAGCCCCTATATGTAGGAGGTTTGGGGATAAGGAAACCTAGGTTGATGAATACTTCATTTCTTATGAAACTTGGGTTTTCTCTTCTTAATGGTAGCAATTCTCTTTTTTCTAGTGTCATTCTTAATAAATATCATTATGATAGTTTTGTCTCTGCTAGTGTGAGAAATGGGCAATAGTGCTCTACGATATAAGATTAAGCATTAGGTTTTGATGGGGGCCCAATGGTGCGT
Source organism: Euphorbia corollata (assembly GCA_948277035.1). Classification (NCBI taxonomy): domain Eukaryota; kingdom Viridiplantae; phylum Streptophyta; class Magnoliopsida; order Malpighiales; family Euphorbiaceae; genus Euphorbia; species Euphorbia corollata. The sequence goes on along the minus strand of CAOJBI010826207.1, from coordinate 7,032 downwards.
TGCTAGGGGAGATAAAGTGAGATTTTGGGCAGATGCTTGGGTGGGGGATTTAGGTCCGCTTTGTAACCTTTCCTTTTGCCCCATTTCTGACCTAGAGATGGATTTGAGAGTTCGTGATATGCTCAAGAAGAATGGGAGATGGAATTGGCCTTTGTTTCAAGATAAGGTACATATTTCTTGTCTTTATCTAATTGCGACCGTTTATGTTAGGGATGTTGAAGAAGGACATGATGTTGTTTACTAGAATGGAGCATCGTCGGGGCACTTTTCAGTGAGGTCGGCTTATACACAATTGAATGGGGTGATTGATTCGGAGCCTTTGATTGATTGAGGAATGGTATGGGATTGGAAAGGCCTTGAACGAGTAAAATCATTCTTTTGGCTTTGTTTTAGGGAGCGATTACTCACCAATTTGGAATGTGTAGAAGATATATGTGTAGTGATGGCAGTTGCGTTGTTTACGGAGAAGGGGATGAAAATGTGATTCATGTTTTACGAGATTGTAAGCTAGCTCAGAAGGTGTGGAAGTGTATTATTGCTCCAGTTGACTGGGCGAATTTTTCAGCTAGTGATCTCCATGGCTGGCTTAGTCGGAATCTTGGGTTGAATCGTTTTAGTGGGCATAATTATTGGGGGTTATGCTTTGGGTTGATTTGTTGGATGTGTTGGAAGGAGAGGAACGAGTTTATGTTTAATAGAGGAACTTTGGATGTTGGTGGGTTGGTGAATCGGGGTTTAGGGATGGCTGAAACTTGGCGTAGGACTGCGGATGGTAGGAACGACCCTTGATTGATAGAGTTTGGCGCTTGATTGGCTTGTTGCTGTCGGAGGTGGATTGGGTGAAAGTTAATACAAATGGGTTGGTTAGGGGGAACAATTTCAAGAGGTCTTGTGGGAGTTTAATTAGGGACAGTAGGGGTACGTAACTTAGGGTATTGTTCAATAACTAAAGCTGAGCTTTTGGGGGCTTTTAACGGTATAAATTTGGCTTGGAATAAGGGGTTTAGGAAGGTGGTTTTGGAAGTTGACAGCAAGCTTGTTGCTGATATTCTGTGTAGGGATTTTGTAGAGAACAACTCTTACTCTAGTTTAGTCCATTCTATCAAAGCGCTTATGTGTAGGGATTGGATGGTGATGGTTAAGCACTTTTATCGGAAAGGTAATAGATATGCGGATAGATTGGCTGCTTATGGTGCTTCTTTGGCTCTTGGTGAACACTGGTTTGATGTTCCTATTCTGGGGTTGCTTAAAATCACGTTAGAGGACCTTTCAGGTGTTTCTTTTGCTACATTTGTTGTTGTCTAGCGGTTCATTTTCTCTCTTTCTTTACAAAAAAAAAAATTCTTTTACAAAACAGGGTGTGGTTTAAAAATATTTAACAGGTAAAAGAAATTAAATTTAAAATTATATTACGATAAAAGGTAATCTTGAAAATTTTAAATTGGAAAATTTCAGGTTAAATATACTATACACATAGCATAATTTTTGAATTTTTTATTAATTATAAATATTTATTAATTAAAACCATGTGTCATGTTTCTATACTTTACTCTATATTTAATATATATTTTCTTATGTATTAAAATTTAATAAATAAACCATGATGAAACAAACGACATCATTTTCCCTCTTACTAAAGCAAAAGAAATCATAAATTAAAATCATAAGCAACACATATTGTTTTATTAAAAAGAAGAAATTTAATATTATTTTAGGATGGGATGAAACTAAAACGCTGCACCAACTCCATACGTTAAAGATTTTTGATCCTGAATTCCTATGATGACGACGACACTGATCTTCCGTCGACTTATTCTTCAAACCATGCTCGCAAGTTGACTGGAATGCGTTCCTTACTCCCTTCTCGACGTTTCCGTTGCACAAATTAGGTTTGTTTGTTTGAATTTAAATATCGAATCCCTAATTCAATTTCATCCTAACAAGCCTAAGAAGGAAGAGATCTATTATCACTTGATTCATAAAATTGTAAAGGAATTAATCGTTTGACACCCACCCATCCCACTCAAAAATACTAACACAAGACCAGGGCCGGTTCTGAGCATAGGCCAAGGTGCGGCGGCCTAGGGTCTACGATCAAAAGGAGCCCATATTTTTTATTATGTCTTTAAGTTTTTGTGGAAATTAAGTCAAAAGCTCTTCTAAAGGATGATTCCTCAAAGCAAGTTTCGTCAAAATCAGTCAAATTTTATCATAATATATTAAATTTTATTAAATATTTTTAATTAAAGGGGCTCTAATTTCTGATTTCGCTTAGGGCCCTCAAAATATATGGACCGACCCTGCACAAGACCGCATGTTAGATCTTTTTCATCTAAATGAGGCTAATTCAGCGAGATAAATATTTGTTCAATTGATCAGTGCATAATTTGTTACTTAAATCTTTTTTAGTATTCACTCTATGTAAACATGATTGTTGAGAATTATCGAGCTTATTATTTATTTATTTATCTAGTTATTTTGTATAGATATAACTATTAACAAGAGTTGGATGAATCTTGACAATAGAAAAGATCGACACTATATTGAAGGAATTGAGTGGTTTTTAAAGTATGCATTCAAATATAAATCAACGAACGATATGATTCCATGCCCGTGCAGAAGCTGTAGAAATGTTGACTTTAAAGACGAATAAACTGTTAGACATAACTTGTTGCAATTTGGAATCGTAAAATCATATACTGTATGGTATTGCCATGGGGAGACTTCAATGCAGAACATGACATGACTAATGCTATAGATGATAATGATGTTGAACATATTGATGATATGGTTGAACTTGTCAATAATGTTTATGGTGTTGAATCTAATATGATTATTGATAATGTGGATGAAGATATCAATAATGGAAGGGACCCTAGAGGAGAGGCTATTGAGTTTTATCGTTTAAAATAGGAAGTAAAGGAAAAGATGCATTCATAATGTGAACTCTCAAAATTGCTACCATAGTGAAATTACTTCACATGAAGAGTTTCCACAGATGGAAAAATATATCATTTGATGATTTGCTTAGTTTATTAAAAGATATCATATCAAATGGTAAGCTAACTTTACCCGAACCCTATAGCAGTGCAAAGAAGTATATTAGAGGTCTTGGACTTCACTATGAAAAGTATGATGTTTGTGAGAATCTATGTACTTTATACTGGGGTCCATCTGCAGATGCAACATCATGTCAAATTTGTGGGCTACTTAGGTGGAAGTCAACTAATAATTCAAACACTAATAACCACACAAAGTATTGCGATACTTTCCTTTAAAGCTAAGGTTGTTGAGGTTTTTTATGTCTAGCAAGATGGCTAGACAAATGTGATGATATAAGGAAAAAATGGTTGATATGGAATTATGAGGCACCCTGCTGATAGTTCTGCATGGAAGTCCTTTGATGAGAAATATGTCTCTTTTGCAACTGATGCTCGTAATGTTAGATGGGTTTCGCTACATATGGTTTTCAACCATTTGGAAATATGAGCTCTCAACACAGCGTTTGGCTGGTAATACTTGTACCTTATAACTTATCTCCTTGGTTGTGTATGAAACAATCAAGCTTGATAATGTCAATGACCAAACCAGGCGAGCATAGTCCAGGTATGGGTATTGACATATTTTTGCAACCTTTAATTACTGAACTGAAAGAGCTATGGGAAGTTGGTGTGAAGACATATGATGCTCATAGAAAACAAAATTTTACATTGTGTGCATCTATCATATGGACCATCAATGACTTTCCAGCACTTGCAGACTTACTAGGGTACCAAACTAAAGGTTATTAGGCTTGTCCTAATTGTCATAAGCACACATGTGCTAAATATCTTCCTGCTTCCAAAAAGCTGTGTTATATGGATCATAGGAGATTTTTGCTTCTTAATCATAAATGGCATAAGGATAGTAGATCCTTTAATGGTCGAAGGGAGATGAGAGCAATGCTAAAGCCTTTATCAGGTTATGATGTATTGAGAGAAATGGAAAGCTTCACTCAGCTACCGTTTCAGAGAGGCATGAAAAGGAAATATGATGCTTCAAATAGTTTTGAGAATTGGAGAAAGAAGAGTATCTTTTTTTGAGTTACCTTATTAGAAGACACTTCTTATTCGTCATAATTTGGATGTAATGCATATTGAGAAGAATGTATGTGATAATATCTTGGGAACTCTGATGAACATTAAAGGGAAGACTAAGGATACTTTAAACAGCAGGTATGATTTGGTTAGTCTGGGTATAAGGCTTGAGCTTCACCCCGTTTTGGTTGGAAATAAAGCACGTGTTCCAATGACTTGTTATGTGCTTTCGAAAGAAGATAAATAGGCTTTGTGTATGACGTTGGCCAACTTAAAGACACCTGATGGTTATTTATGAAAAATATCTAGATGTGCCAATGCGAAAGAGCGTAAAATTTCTGGCATAAAAATTCACGATTGTCATATTTTCCTACAGAAGCTTCTTCCGATCACCATCAGAGGATTCTTGCTAGAAGATGTTGCTAAGCCCCTTATTGAGTTGAGTGCATTCTTTTGTGACTTGTGCAATAAGTGTTTGGATATATCTGAACTTGATCATCTTGAAAAGAAAATTCCCCTGATTTTATGCAAGTTGGAAATGATATTCCCACCTTCATTTTTTGATTTCATGGTGCATTTGATTGTTCACTTATTATATGAGGCAAAGTTAGCTAGACCTGTTCAATATAGGTGGATGTCGAGAGGGATTTGCACCAGAAGAAACTATATGTTCGGAACAAAGCAAAGCCCGAGGGATCAATTGCAAAAGCATATATTGCATATGAGTGTTTGACTTTTTGCTCAAGGCATTTGGTAGGAATTGAAACAATATTCACCAACCTCCAAGAAATGATGATAAAATTGATGAAAGCGGTTGTGATATTGAATTGGAAATATTTAGGAAAGCTGGTCGACCATTTGGTAAAGGTGACTATTCTATACTTTCTGATGATCGGAAGCTGAAGACACATCTTTATGTCCTTAACAATTGTGAGGAAGTTTGGCCATATGCTGAGTAAGTAGTAACAATATTGTTATTTTGACTCATATTTATATTTTATTATCAAATAATTTATGTACCCATTGCATTTTCTACAGGAAGTATAAGAGCTTATTGCTTGCTACGAGTACACGGTTACTGAGAAAACACTACAATTCAGAATTTCCAAAATGGTTCTCTGAACATTTATGTTATAACTATCTTCAACATGATTAATCTCAAATCATTATATTATGAAATTGCCTACATCTTGTTATAATTTTTAGGTGAATGAATTACATGAAAGTGGTAAACTATTCAAGGATCTTTTCAATTTGGCAAGTGATCCATATTCTCGCTTTAAGCATTATAGTAGTCACAAAGTGAATGGATTTCGATTTCATACTTCAAATCATCAAAATAATCGAAAAAGTCAGAATTCTGGTGTATTAGCAAGATGTGATGATAATTCTCCTGATAAAGAGTATTATGGTACTTTGATTGATGTTTGGGAGATACAATACTCAGGAGGTAATTCTGTTTAATTGTTCAAATGTGAATGGTTTGATGTCCATCGAAAAGGTAGTGGATATGCAGTTGACAACTTTTCCATCACTAGTGTTAATACTCGTTCTCGCTTAAGTATGGATGAGCCTTTCATTTTAGCTAACCAAGCTGAACAAGTCTTTTATGTTCAAGATCCTAAGAAACCAAATTGGCTTGTTAATTGTGTTGAAAAGCCAGCCGCGAGATGTATATAAATTACCAATTCAACCACTTGATGATACCACTGAAGTGAATGAAGAAGATGAGGTTTTCCAGGATGAGGAAGTAGCTATTGATGGTCGTGCAACAGGACCTTTAGATGTAGATGAGATCATTGACAATGACATTGTTCCGGATTTTGAAGAAGTGCCTATTGATATTACCCAGCGAATATAAGAAAGTATTGAAGCAAATATTGATGTTCGTGATGATGAAATCAATGAAAGTGAAAGCGAGGAAAATGCCAATGAGAATGACGACATCAATGAAATTGATGAGTTCGAAGATGATGACTGAAGGTAGCTAATTCTTGTTCTTATATCAGTTGATAATAATTTCAAGAACCTGTTGTTCATATATAGGCAAGTGTTTCCAACTATAAGAATGGAGTGAATGCGGACATAGTTGAAATTCACTTAAATTCGTGATAGTCTTCAATGCTTGGAAGTTGGAAGTAATCATTTCATATGATCAGTTGCCTCAGTTTGAGACATAGGTTTAAAATTCTTTTGTTGCGATGACAAGGAAAAAAGTGAGGCATGAGACTTTAGGTGGGACGTGATAATGATCCACCGTCTTTTTTTATGAAAAATATAAAACTATATAGGGAAAGATACCTTTATTCTGCTTCTTTTTCTGATTTTCATATATATGTGAGTTTATGTTGTTTTTTTTTTGGTAAACTTAAAAAAAGTATCATGTGATTTCACTAATTTTCAAAACGGGATCTGAGGAATTTTTTTTTTACAAAAGGGGGTTTGTGATTTCAAAAAATTTACGAAAAATGGTATGTATTTTCAAAATAATGGTGTTACGTTAAATATTTTAATCAATTTAACATTCTAATAATTTAACCTTATTATTTTTAAATTATACGTCATAAATTGAGTAATTTTTTGATATTTTTTTTATTTTTTATGATTTTTTAAAGTTTGTTACCATAATTTAATTTAAAAAAATAGTTATACTATTCAAAAAATTACAAAATTTATCACTGACGTGTATTGTATTTTTATTAGTCTTCAGGCAAAAAATTCAGATAAAAATGAATACAAATACTCATTTTTATGATATGATTTATTATTGAAAATCCTCTTTTTGCAAATTTTCTGAAATCACAGACCCCCTTTTATAAAAAAAATTCCTCAGAGCCCATTTTGAAAATGAGTGAAACCACATGGTACTTTTTCAAAGTTTACCCTATTTCCTATCCTTATTCTAAAAATCACTATGCAAGATTCTACGGAGGGCTGGAACTTCAGGTTTAAGCAT
>CAOJBI010825947.1:0-13391 GCA_948277035.1 Euphorbia corollata | reverse complement strand
TAGAATCGTTGCTTTTATAGTCAAATTTACAAAATCTTTAACATGACTGGTGAAGTTGATCATACTAATCAATTAGACCCGAAACAAAAGGAAAAAAAACAACAGATCAATCAAATCAAAGATAAAACCGATTATAATCCACAATGGGAAACGAATAACCAAACCTGAAATATCCGAGGAGTTATCAGTAAATGACCTAGCGGACTCCTTCATCACCGAAATTAGCAGCGGAGATCTCAACCTGAAATCACCGGCATGATAACGGAGGTGAATAACATTATAAGGGATGGAAAACCTCGCGAATCGAAGGTTTGACAATGGCAAAGGTAGAGATTCAAAGTCGAGGAAGCAACTAGAAAGTTTATGCAGCGCGACCATGGTAGAAGCAAAATTGAAATAAGAAATAAGTATCAAATCATGGGTGGTGATACAGAAAAAATGGAGAAATGGAATGGAATGAAATGAGAAGCTTTTCTGTAATAAAATGGAGTTGATGGGGACAAACCCTAAATGAGCAAATTTGAATGGAGAAGCCAGAGAGGCGGCAGCGGCGATGGTCTAGGTAAGTAGAGAGCAAATTTGACAGTGACATCAACAAAGAAGTTGACGGTGACGATAGCGGAGAAGTCGACGGTGAAGGAATGTGCGAAGGCGGCGGCGAAGTCGAGACATAGAGAGGTGAAAGCTTGAAAGACGAAGGAGAGAGGGAGACATAAGTACATCACTTAGGTTTTGAACTTTAATTTTTTTGGGTTAAATTTTTGTTCAAAATTTGCCAATTCACGGTTCATTCTAGGACTCTTCCTTCTCCTCTGTTATTTAAAAAACAGAGGCCAATTGGAGAGTCCCACCCTTATTTCAACAATTTCCCCTCTGTTATTTAAAAAACAGAGGCCAAGTAGAGAGTCCAACACTCCTTTTAACAATTTCGCCTCTGTTATTTAGAAAACAGAGGCCCAAGTGGAGAGGCCATAGGCCTTTTCTCTACTAGTGAAATATCCGAAAAGGAAAATGGAAAGACTTTCTTCCTACATTTGAAATAAAAATAACAAAGGTGAAAACTAGAGACTACGATGTCAGTCGAGGCCTCCTTATCTTCAAAAACCTTTATATTCCTTTGCTTCCAAAGATTCCAAGCAATATGTAACCACCAACTCGAACCAAAGTCACGACAAACACCACTCTTAAAGAGCATATTCCACATCTCAAAGAATCTGTGATGTGTGTTCGGCATGACAAAATAAACACCCAAAAACCGAAAGCACTCACTCCAAAAATGAAAACTTCCATGGCAAAAGAACAAAGATGCTCCACAATCTCATCCTCATCACAAAAAGGACACTTCGGATCACTATGACAACCACGATACGAGAGGAAAGCATTAGTAGGAAGTCTCTCATGCCATACCAACCACCCAAAGAAATGGATCTTAGGAACACAATCAAGCCTCCATAACTCGTGAAAAGAAACATTTCTATTTGGTAAATGCATGCTATCATAATACAAATTATGAAAGCTAGAAGGAGAAAACTTGTCAATAAGACGATGACCCCACCCCAATCTATCCATTCCATTGCCGAAACACACCAACCAACCGTCACCATCCTGTTGCCGACTCACCACAAGTCCCGGGTAGGGCAATCGGATCCATTCCGTCAATAGATTAATTCGCTCCATACCACTAAGACGCAACCGTCTATCCCATACCAGTCTACCCCGAGCCGCCTTCCCTATAATCTTTTCACACCCTTCCTTAACCGACATGTTCCTTAACAAACAATTATCAAATATGTCCGGAAAAAGCGAAGATAAAGATTGGTTTGATGTCCAATTGTCAAGCCAAAAGAAACTATTAGATCCATTCCCCATCACAATTCGGACATTTTCCTTAAACAACTTAAACATATTTGCATTCATCATAGACACATTCCGAATATCTCTCCACACAATAGAAATTCTCTTACAATCTACAATTTCCAAATCATCCCAAGAGCAAAATCTATAAGGCTTAACACAAACATCAAGCCATAACTAATTAACTGACAGCTCACGTAATTTCCAAATCCACTTAAGCAAAAGACTACAATTAACCACTTTAAAATCTCTAATACCTAAACCTCTATGAAATTTAGGTAAAACAATTGTATCCCAAGCAACCTTGCACAACCCTTTCGAACAAATATTTCCATCCCAAAGAAAATTTCACATCAATTTGATCAACATGTTATTCACCGAATGAAGCATTTTATAAAGAGACATTTGTTAGAGAATATTTCACGAATATTCTAGGAAACAAATTATTTTGTATATAATTAGTTTTTATTGTATTTATCATTTCCTTATTGTTAGCTAGTCCAGTGACTAATTAATAGCCTGCAATTACTAATGTTACTGTATATATTTGATTGATTTATTCAATGGAAAGTCACGGGATTAACTTCCTTCATGGTATCAGAGCTGAGGCAGAGTACAGGGGTGTTGCAAATGTTGTTGCTGATTCGTGTTGGATTAGAAATTTACTATTAGAGTTACATTGTCCTATTAAAAAGGCTACTCTTGTTTACAGTGACAATGTGAGTGCGATTTACTTGTCCGGCAATCCTGTTCAACATCAACGCACTAAACATATTGAGATGGATATTCACTTCTTCAGAGAGAAAGCGACACGAGGAGAAGTTCGTGTGCTACATGTACCATCTCGCTACCAAATTGCTGACATTTTCACAAAAGGGCTTCCGCACGTTTTATTTGATGATTTCAGGGACAATCTAAGCATACGGGAACCTCCAGCTTCGACTGTGGGGGAGTGTTAGAGAATATTTCACGAATATTCTAGGAAACAAATTATTTTGTATATAATTAGCTTTTATTGTATTTATCCTTTCCTTATTGTTAGCTAGTTCAGTGGTTAATTGATAGCCTACAATTACTAATATTACTGTATATATTTGATCGATTTATTCAATGGAAAGTCACGGGATTAACTTCCTTCAACATTAAAGAAATAAAAAGTGACCCAAGAACAGATTTTATTAACACCAATCTACCCTCATATGATAAGCATCTCCCTTTCCATCCACTAAGTCGGTTATGAAATTTTGCAATCAAAGAGTTCCAATAGGATACCAGAATTCTTTTCAAGCTAAGAGGTGCTCCTAGATATTTAATAGGAAACTTGTCAACCTTACATCCAAAAAAATCAGCACAAGAACTAAGCCAATCCTCATCAATATTAACACCAAGCAACGAACTCTTATCAAAATTAATGCTCAAATCAGAGATCAACTCGAAGCAACGTAAAATACGGATATAAGATTGTAAGAAAGACTCATATGCTGGGAGAAAACATAAAGTATCATCTGCAAATTGGAGAATTGAGACATCAACATCCACTCCATCAATTCTGAACCCCGGAATGAGACCCTCCCTAATATAGGCGTCAAATAATTGCTTTAAACCTTCAATAGCCAAAACAAAAATAAAAGGAGAAATTGGATCTCCTTGCTTCACGCCATGAAAAATCCCAATCGGTTTACTAGGAAACCCATTCACCAAAAAGGAAGTCTTCGAACCGCTACGACAACAAGCAACCCAATCAATCCAATTCGCCTAAAAAATGCATCAATGTAAGAGCAAGAGATGGTGTCATACGCCTTCCATCATTCTTTACATATGTTGTGGGAAATTTTGAAAAAGACGGATAGCTTGGACTTGGGTACAATGTGGAATTTAAACATTAAAAAAGGAATACTGACAAACCTTTGGTTTCCAGCCACTTCTATTGAAGGCACCTTTGATCATTCCACTTTGTTGGGTTTCACAGCCGTTTGATTGGATTAAGGTTAATACTGATATTTCCTCTATGGGTTTACCAGGTCTATCAGGTTGTGGGGGAATTTTCACTAATGATTTGGGTAATGTTCTTCACTACTTCTCTTTTCCAATGAATTGCATGTTTTCTTTTTATCGCTGAATTAATGGCTCCAATTCGAGCAAATTGAGATTGTTGTGACTTGTGGGTGGAACAATCTTTGGCTAAAAAGTGATTCAACTTACGTTGTCTCTTTCTTACAAACACGTAATATGTTAGTTCCTTGGAGCATACGATCTGCTTAGGCTAATTGTTTGTTTTCTCTTTCAACCATTAATGTTGTGGCCTCAAATGTTTTTCGAAAAGGAAATAGAGTGGCAGACGCTTTGGCCACCAACAGAGAGGAATTCTAATGCTTCTACCGATTAGGATGTTGTTCCTAGCTTTTGTTTTGACCTCTATCTTCATGATTTATGGGGTGCTTTAACGATAGATTTCATTATATTTTTTTCTTTCACTTCTTTACCACTAGAGAATGTTCTTAGCTGATTGTATTTGTTCAAAAACATTATAGCGCTTTAGGTTAGATCAACTACCCCCATAAACCATGATGAGTTTTTCCAGTAAGCTTTATTCTCACTCACTCACTTCTTGGAAATTACTTTTGGGAGGTCACCTATCCCGAGTTTGCTCCAGGTCAAGCACGCTTAACTTTGGAGTTTTCCTATATAGGCTTCCGAAAAAAGATGCATATATCTTATTGGCATAGGTAGTACGTATCAAATTTCTTAAGTTTTTCTCAACTAAACTGTCCCACATACCAGTTTACTCTCGAAATCCTTAATCGTTCTTGATTGTGATGTCCCATACAAGCACAATTTCAATGTTCTCTCTTTTAGGTGTAGATTCGCTTCACTCATGTCCCTATCGACATCCTTCATGGCCGCTCTTTGATAAAGTCTTCTTATCCCGACGCCACCCCTCTTAAGACCGACTCATTACAAACATTTTCTGTTTTTTTTTTTCATTTAATAAAACTAAATGGGAGGGTTTTTAAAGAAAGGTGAAGGCGGTGTTAACATGTATGGTCTTCCATGTGCTCCTTTTTTGACATGTAAGAGGCAGGATATCGAGTATGTCATTGTTGTCCCTTTCTTTGTATCCCCTCTTACCTAGCTTTATTAAAAAAAACAATTGTCAAAGACTTGAGAATACAATGACAAACTGACCCTTTTTACAGTTTTATCGACTCTCAGTACAGTATTATGTACTTTATCATAAAGATGTCTATATGATGATATAGAGAAATACCTCAATTCCTTAATTTTTTTATTAAGGTATGTTTTGCTCAAATTTTTTATACAAATTTATGCTAAGTTTAGCTTAAATTAAATAGAATGAAAGTTGATTTGATTTTTGATTTGATATCATAAAAGGTTTAAATAGAATTATGTAATTTTATTAAACTAAATTGAGTTATGAATATGACGTTTCTTATACCTATGACTGAATTTATTTACCTACTGCATTTTATGTTCGACAATATTACCTCACCCGAATCTTCATCTTGTCACTGTCACTAAAAGTCTACATTCCATGAAATTCAATCATGGTATATAAACTTTAACTAAATAATTTTATTCAAACATTCACCATTCCTTACATCAGTTGTGGGGTATTCTGAGAAGAATGGATAGGTTGGGTTTTCGGATCATGTGGAATTCGGTAGTAGAAGGGAAAATTCTTTCGAGCCTTTTGCTGTAGCCGAGACTTGTAGTGGCACACAAGATTATATATTCATGTTTGTTAGATCTCGTCACCGCCTAATTAGATGAAGGTTAACACTGATGCCTCTTCTGTTGATTCTCCGAGTCTGTTAGGGTGCTTGGGTATCTTTCATGATAATAGGAGAACAGTGCTGCATTGTTTTTGTTTTGCTATTAGAGATGCTTTTGCATATCTTGCCGAGTTTAAAGCTGTCATTTATGCCATCAAAACAGTTTTTCAACGTGTATTAATGTTACTTGATGTATGTTTTCCATCTCTTCCGCACTCGATCAAAGCTCGTCTCACAAAGCATTCAAGAGTATTTGGTTAAATTATTTGAGGGAAATTTAAGGCATGATGGTTTCCACGTCTACAAGGAAGGAAATAGGGCATCCAACGCTCTTGTTTCTCATGGGAGGATCTCGCGGGCATCTTCAAACAGGAATGTAACGCCTAATTTCTGTTTAGATTATATTGTGTTTGATTTAATGGTTGGAATTAGTTATCGGTTCATTTGATTGTTTTTTGCTAATTTGTATCTTTTTCTGGTATTGTAAACTCTTTTTTGATATTTATTAAAATTAAGTGGCGGGTGCTTTAGGATATGAAAGGATAGTGTCTCCGAGTGTGTTCTGTCCCGTGTATTACTTTAGGATTACATAAACGACGTACGGTTTAACATATCGAAAACATGTCACCCCTACTCTTTTCTCCTTTTTTTTCTAGCTTTTTTTAAAAAAAAATGTTTATATTTTATAATGTATATTTAGCAGTACAAGAGATGGAAATGATGATGAATGTTTGGTTGCACGTTAGTTTAGAGCTTACTTGATTTAATTATTGCTGTGTGTTCATTATCATAATTTCTCAATACTGCTTTATAGCATTACAAATTTACAATTCTTTTTCCCCCCAATAATTTGAGGTCCATGTTAGTACACAACTTGCCAATTAGCTTTATGATTAATTAATGCAGGTGGCTTTATTGTTATCCATTTTCTTATATTTCCTTTTCCTTTCTTTCTTACCGGAAAAAAAAACTTATTGGGCATTTTTTCTGGATAAACAATCAGATAAAGCATTTACCAGTAATGAATATGGTCAATTTTGTTCATTAATATAATCGTTGTTCAAAATTTTCTACTCGTGAACGGATCTATTCTCCGACAAACACAGTTCGTCCTAATCAATGTTCACATTAAATTAATCAAACTTGTCAGATATGTACATTTATGTGCATTTTTTTTAAAGCTCAATTCAACTCCTTTCGTTTATCCATTTCTCTTAGAGATCCGTGAATTTATAAGTCGCTCAATTTGGCAAAAAAGCATAATAATATTCTACATAAAGGTCACGTGTAGCTTCGGATAGATTTGCCTTTTTAAAGATGTCAGTTTCTGATTTTTCTCTCGTCAAACAGAAACTTATGTGTGAAATTCAGGGGCAAAAACTAACACGCTTTTGCTAAATCGAAGGAGTTACAGGGACGTTTCAAAGTTCATGGCTACAATTAAAGAAATGAGACAAACATTTGGCATATTTTAAATAAAAATAGAAGTCGTGCCATCTTACATCTCAACTAAGAAAATAATATTTACATGTTCAACAACTACTATAAATAGAAGACATACAAGCTCAATTATTTCACACTCAACAACAACAACATAACTCCAGTTACTTATGAAGGCTCCCGCACAAATAGGGTAAGGGGGGTCGGGAGTACGCAACCTTACCCCTGTAATAACATAGAGACTGTTTCCAATTGACCCACGAGCGTAATTGCAACAACTATCTGTAACTTCACAATAACTGTTATTCCACATTCAACGACCTATCAAGTCGACCTATGCAGGGGTTATTGGAGGGAATTCGATACCATCACCGATTTCATCTTCTATTCAGACTCATTCTTCAGCAACGGTATTGGAAAAAATAGGATTCAAATCGGTAAAAATCAGTCAAGATGTATACAAAAACGTGTTCAACAACGTGTCTTCTCATTAATTAGACGTTTGATCCTTAGTAAAGGTAATACCCCTATTAAAGCTAACGATCTAAAGCTCAAACTGACAATGTTGTGGGACATCAAATCTGAATGGAAATTGATACCAATTGGACGCGGTTACTATCATCTCATGTTATGCTCGATGGAAATAAAAAATTTGGTTTGGAGTAAGGGTAGCTTGAACCTTAAACCTGGGGTCTTTCGGCTACAGCCATGGGCAAGGGACTTTGATCCTTTCACTCAGAACACAACCAATGCCCAAGTTTGGGTCAGATTGCAAGCTCTTCCATGGGAACACTGGGATCCGAAAACTTTGGCTGAAATCACAAGCAGCTTTGGTGTCTTACTGCGAATTGATAGAGCTACAATGGAAGGTACTTTTGGACAATTTGCATGGGTTCTTGTGGATGTCGATCTCTCATCACCATTGCCACACACCATCAGAGTTGAAAGAGAAGGGAATGAAATTTGGATTCAATTACTCTTTGAGAATCCTCCGTCGTTCTGTAGAATTTGTAACTCGGTTGGCCATCAACCATATAACTTTCGGAGAAATAAAAAGCCTGAAGAGGTCCGTACGTCGTGCACCAACTTCCACTCGCACTGCTAATCAACGCAATTCTGATGCTCCTGCTTCTCATCAAAATACTAATCATAGCCTACAGCCTAACCTTGAGCTCTTTACGAGAAGCAAGCAATGCCAAAAAAATCTTGAGGAAAGGCAACGGAACATAGTGCCGACGAGTGATATCTTTCGCACTATTGAAAAGTATTTGGGTGATAAAACGGTTTATCTGACGCATCCATTGATTGATATGGACCAAGACTCAAATGAGGAAGCCTCCGAAAATTCTCCTAGATAAGATAATAGAATGGATCAACAAACTATTACAGACCCTAATGGTGTGCATGATCCTTCTGTGCATGATAAAAGTGACGGATTTGGAAGGTATTAATTTGGATGTACAATTATTTCATAACAAGACTGCTACACCCTCTGGCCACCAGCCGTAGTTTTTGGCTATCAAGAATGGCAAAGGAAATTGGGCGGATATGATGGCCGAGGATGACCTTACTCGGACAACAGTTAGAGAGGAGGAAGATAATTCTTGGAAAACGGTGGAGAGACAGAAGAGAGCTAGTCGGTAAAGTTTATCGCCAAATGCGCGTGTAAGAGCTCTTAGGGACTCTATTATTGCATCGGCTTCCAAAAGCACGAGATATAGCTCTACTGAATGTGGGTCTACTAGTAATATGATTAGGGATATCATAGTCCTACCAATTCTAATTGGAAGTCGTTCTCGGTCCAAAAGAAGAAGAGCTTAACGATGGCAACTAGGGAGCAAGTTCAGCGCGACCGTAGGAAGCTAGACAAATATTCTCCTATACATAAGGAGTTTATTGATTGTTTTGTTGGTTTATAGGAACTTTTTTACCGGCTTTTTTTATTCTTGTTTTCCTTTTCTTTTTTATTTGTTGTTTTTCTTTAATAAAATTTGAGCCGGATTTACCGGTCTCAGCTTCATTAAAAAAACAAACAAAAATACGTACCTTTTCAATGGAAAAATCTTTCTTACTAAGCCTATTCTTAATTTTCTACATTGCTCAAGCTTTAGTTCCACCATCCGAAACATTCAAATATGTTAATGAAGGCGATTTTGGCTAATACATTTTCGAGTATGACGCAAACTACCGCGTGTTAGACCCATTTGCTCAGCCATTTCAACTCTGTTTCTACAACACAACCGTACACCCTTGCTCTTCACATGAGCACCGTGAGATCCGAATCGCTTATGCGATGGGTTTGGGAAGCCAATCGCGGCAACCCTGCTCGAGAAAATGCATCCCTCACTTTTTCCATCGATGGAAATTTCATGTTAACTGATGTTGATGGCCGCATTGCCTGGCAAATTAACATTGCCAACAAAGGCGTTGTTGGCTTCATACTACTCTCAAATGGAAACATGGTTCTTCATGATTCTAGTGTGTTTAAATTCCTTTAAAGCATGTAACTTTTGGGCCAGAATTGTCATTAGAATACCAAGAAGGTGAAAACTTAGGGGGAACTCTCAATTTGAAAAAACCAAAGTACAATACCACATTGACCTATATGAGGTTGGAAATCGATGGAAACATTCGGTTTCATACTTATGAAGACAATGCGGACCGGAGTGCTTGGCAGGTGACTTATACTTCATTTGATAGGAATTCATGTGAAACAGAATGCCAACTGCCTGAGAGATGCGGAAACTTCGGTCTATGTGAAGATAACTAATGTGTTGCTTGTCCTTCGCGGAAAGGGTTGTTGGGTTGGAGCAAGAACTGCCAGCAACCAAAACTAACCTTTTGTGGTGTGAAAGATTTTAGTAATTATAAACTTGAAGGAGTTGACCATTTTATGATAAAGTATACAAGAGGAAATGGACCAGTGAAGCAAGATGATTGCGGCAACAAATGCACGAGAGATTGCAAGTGTTTGGGGTATTTCTATAATACACAATCATCAAGGTGTTGGCTTGCTTATGATCTCAAGACTTTGACTAGAGTTGACAATTCAGCACATTTGGCCTTTATCAAGGCGCCAAATATGTAACCTAAGATTTGCTCTTTTAATTTGTATTTTGTGTTAAACCGTGTCATAATATTGAAAAGGGATTATTCTCTTTAATTAGTTCAATAATGTATGATCATCTTTTTTATCTTTTTTTTATGAGTTTGTACCGACCTTTGAGCTTTATTATAATTCTATTCCAAAGGCGTTGCATGGGGTGTAAAATCTTTTATACCTCCGTAGGTGATTTTGATAATGAAATCTACATCAACTACTGTAAGTCATAAACTTTAATCGGGACTAACCCCAAGATCACTTGTCTATAATTGAATGATAAATAACAAAATAGTAGCGGAAGCGTTATACCTTAACGCAAATTAACTGTTAATCAAGAGATTGTGTCGTTATATCTTGTCTACTTTTGCGGTTAGCCTCCTAAGATACATGCTCAAAGGAAAAAAAAGGTTGATTTTCTCAACCCTTTAGCTTTTTCTCCTGTAAGATTAAATGATAAAGAATCAAAGTATTAAATCCTTATTCTTCTCTTATTTGTCTCTCAACTATAACGACTTATTTATTTCTCTTTTGTGATTTACTCATAATATACAAGAATGTAGGGGCGGCGCCAGGAGGGGTCTTGGATGATCAGTTGACCCTCCGGCGCCGGGAAACATCATGAACAGAGGTACATTCCTCATCTGCAGTTTAAGATTTAGGTTACATTTTGACCCCCAAATCTGATGAAGAAGAAAGGTTTATCTGGGCTTTTCTATGTTATGTTTGAAGAAAGGCTAATCTAGGCTCAAAAAGCTTACTGGTTTAAGTTGGACCAATTACATCTTTTAAGAAAAGAACGTGAGCTTTTCCCCCCTTTTCAATATTTTATTATAATAACAACTTATTGATTATATATCTAGAGCCATTTGCTTATTTGATAAAAAAAAGAGCCATTTGCTTATTAAATTTTAATAAATTATTAAATTTTATTTACACATTTTTATCTTTTATACTATTTATTTTAATATTATTAGTAAATTGAAAAGTTAATTCAAAAATTTCAAAGAAAATCTTTTACTATTTTAACCATTTTTTATTGATAAGGAAATCATGCAATCTCTATATTCTTATGTAGTTTTTCCAATGTTTTGTATATGAAAATATTAACTTATATTAAGTTATAGTTACTTGATCCTTATTCAATGGTAGTAAAATTGATTTAATGGTACAAGTGTGTAAAGTAATATTTACTTTAGAAAAAAGAAAATAGTCATAGAAAAATTCATGAAAATATAATCTGCCATTGACTTGAATTCAATTACTTGAAGAACCGGTGATGAACCAACGATAGATAAGTTGAGCTTCCAGAAGAGAGAGCATGAGAGCCTAAGGGAAGCTTCCGTATCTCGTATACTCTCCTTCTGGTACCAAACTCTTTATATAGAACTCTTGATGTGGTAAATGATCATATTAACCCCTAACTGAAATGGTATTTACACATTAAATTTTACACTTTTACTCATATAACTATAATTAATTGTAAAATGATGTCATATCATTAAAAAGTAAAAATACAAGTAAAAATGATGTTGGGTTAGACGTGGAAGGTAACTGCTCAGACACCTATTTCTCACTTTCTCTAACCTGTTTTTCAAACGAGGAAATTCTTGTCATATAAGTTCCAACGATCAAGCCGTTCTTCTGTAAGCCTGAGTACGACGATGAAACCCTCACTACTTTGTAGTTCTACTCTATTCACAGAAGGCATGTTTTCGATTTTAAATTTCAAATCCCTAATTTCCTTGCTCAAATTTTCTGTTATGATGTTGAGGTTTACATTCTTGAGACATAATATAATTTGATTTGTTTAATCTATTAGTTGTGTTGATTAGATTCCAATTGAAGGGAGTTTAGTGGAGTTTGTGTTACAAATTTAGAATCACAGAGTAACTAATTAGCTTAGATTTTGATATATGTTTACGGTTTTTCGGTATTGTAATTCACTAATTATCTAATTTTGAAGTTTACTGTAAGTGGCTTGTTTGTGTTTTTGTGTTTACCTGGGACTTTGTGTCACCCACCGGAATTTTGCATGCTTGTACACGTACATTTCATGCACTGTTACTGCGTGACCATGCTAAAACGAGGGCATGCACACAAGAAGAATCATGCCGTTGGTAAATAAAGAGATGGTGGCATCAGCACTAAGCGTGTTCTGCCTGTTTGCACATATGTATGGCCGAGTTTAGGCATGCCGATCTAATTAGCTAGTTTTGGGGAGTTTGTCGCTAGTTTTGGACTTAACTATGAAGGGGATTTATGAGAGAATACATGATACAACAGGTCAATAGCTGTTGCTGATATCCTGATGAGTCTTGGCAGGGCGAAACCAGTGCATGTCAGCGAGGGAAAAGGCTGGTTTCGGGGCCATGCGGGAGAACCTCGGGGCGCCGTATGGGCTTAATGCTGCGCCAGACTATGACAGAGTGGTATCAAAGTAAGATCGCGACCGTACTCTCAAAGCTACGAATCAAAGTGCTGGAACTGTGCATAACCTAATGCGAAGAGGATAATGGCTCCATAGTTGGGAAGCGAGGAAAAAGTCTGCAGGGAAGCCGAGCGAATTGCATGCGAGCAGGGGTGTCCAACAGAGGGACACTTGCACTCGTGGTGGATTGCTCTCTATTTCAAAGGAAATGTATTACAGTTTAATCCTCGTGAAGGAAGAATAAAAGAATGTTAGTAAAATACTCTTACATATTAAACCTTAATAGAGCATTACTTGCGGTATGCACAAGGTCCAAATTACCTATGCCACAATTAGTTTTACATCTGTAAAATATGACATTTGTGTGTATGATTAACATGGAATTAGGGGAGAGCAAAAAACCTAAAGAACCGAACCGAACCGAATTAGTTTGGTTCGGTTCTAGGTTCCACCTTTTCTCTACTTTGGTGTTTGGTTCGGTTCTCGGTTTTTGGACGAAAAAACCGAAAGAACCGAGAACCGAACCGAAATTACCCAAAATAAGTACCCCTAACATGTTAGTCTGTTCATCTGTTGAACATATTGTTAAACTTATACCCTAGTCGCACAAGCTTATACTCGACTGCATCCCTTTTTCAATCAATTTCGTTGAAATCAAATATGAATCCCTAATTTCCTCATGATCGTCGCCTCCTCTAGTTTCAATTTCTTCAATTCCTAGTCTACTACTGCTTACGTTCGTCCTCTCCTCGTCCTCGCCTCCTCTACCTCT
>CAOJBI010824726.1:0-10334 GCA_948277035.1 Euphorbia corollata | reverse complement strand
AATTAATATTTGTACGGCCATAAATGATCCGAAAACTTACCGGGCATGATATAGAAGGCCTAGTCCAACCCGACAATGCTCGATTCGGCCCATCCAGTGGTTTTAGTATAGTCTCGTGAACACCTGAACAAAACTCCCATCCCGCTGCTCGGCTGCTGTGTTACGCCTAATGCAAAGCATGGCCTGGAAAACTTGAATTCATCATTAGAGTTCTGAAAACGAATTCATTACATTCCTAGGAAGAGATAAATCGAGTCTGTGTTTCTCTTGGTCGCGGATTAGCATCACTTCAACGATCATTGGCGTATGGAAGCTTCGTCAATCCGAGTTTAGGACTTTATTTACTGATTAATTTTTTTCAATGGCTTGTTGGCTCAAAGCTGCTGAAGGTTAGTGTCTCAAAGAATCTGTTTCCTTCAATTCTTGTTCCATCAAATTCGGTTTCTATGATTCTACGGTCAGATCCGGAAGTTGTAGTGGAGGACTAATATTTGATTCATGACTGAGAAAAATGCAGTGCATTGTATTGACAAGCGCAAATATAGCTAATTAATAATTAGGGGAACTGATGATTTATGATTTAGGCGACTTGTAGTTCAATTCTGCAAATTTGCTGACTTATTTTGTTATGATTATTTATTGATATCCTGTATATTTGTTCTGCATTTCGTTGTATTTCTCATTTAATTCTGTCTGTTATTTTGTTGTATGGCAATCTATCAGTGTAATCGTCTGGTGTAATATATGCCCAGTTTTATTCTATTGTAAGTGTTTGATTTTATGGAACTTCTTTTGTTGGAAGTCATACAAGGCGGTACATCTTTTTGGTAGCAATCTATTCAAGTACTCTTGTATTTTAGGTAGCATAATTTCACAAGTTTCTGTCCACCACGATCCTTCAATTCCATAAAGAGAATTTCGTTATTCTTATGGTCAGATTTATTTGAAGTTGTTGATCGGAGGGCAAAGTTAGTTGTTAGTGAGTTGGCAGATGAGCAATCTGATTCTCCAGTGCCAGGTATGTGTCTTCAATTGTCTGTCCTCAATGTTTGTTACCCTGAGGCGTGCCTTAAACGAGTAGCCTGACATTGAAATAGTTGTAATCAACTGATTGCCATCCTTTTGGAAGATTAAGCATGATTAGTACTCTTCTGCTGTGGACATTTAACCATAGAAGCAACTCTGATGAGCTCATTTTATAGTTAGAGCTTGGTGATAAGTAATCTCTCCAAGAGCTCTAAATGGTGAAATCTAGAGTATATGCAATGCTTGTTAAATGTGATTTAAACTAGTACATTAAGTTTGCTTGCAGTCAAAATGTGGTAAGTTAAAAGCATATCAATGATTGCAAAAACTCATAATTTTGATAGGATATTTATTGAAAATGTCCTAAGATGTGTGTGAGTATTGACAATGTAATCTGGTGACATTCTAGTTCTAAAACTTTCAAAAGTAGTTTATCTGAGCTTGAATATTTTGTAGAGAGAAAGCCCTAGTTATTTTTGTGGATAAGAAATATCTGGAAAAAGAGGAGATAGAAATAAACCCATTGTTGCTGACTTCACTCTTCTGATCGATGGCATTGTAACTATATCTTTTTTTCCATTTTAAAATTTAAGCTTCTAATGGACAAGGATCTGGATCTAAAAGGGCAAAGTCGAGGGCAAAGGTATCTATCACTGATCACTCTACCTCTATTCTTGTAATAGCTCCCCTCCTTTTTCTTATGGCTATATATTCATTTTATGCAAAGCTTTCTGATGATTTAATTTACAAATGGGTTCACTGTAGGCTAAAAAAAGGCTACTGGCAGAATCAGATAAAGCAAGTGTTTCTGCTGGGGAGTTGACTATTGCACAACCTTCAGAATTTGATTTGGCTTCTGATAAAGATTGGACGGCTCGTCAATACGAAAAGGAAACAACCTCGTCTAGCGAATTTACACCTCAGACAATCACCGAAGAGCAATCAAATACTAATGAAGATACCGCCAGCCATACATCATCAGAGAGACTAGCCACCGAAGATATTAAACATGATGCTAGGGATGTGGAAGTTCCTATCTCTGCTTGTAACGTAGATAATTTAACATCTTTCTCCAATGGGGAGATTCTGATTGAGAAGGATTCTGATATTGATATTGAACACCCTCCTTCATTGTTACCTGGGAAAGAAATGGAGGTTTCCAATGTAAACCATCAAAACTATCCAATTGATGCGAGTGAGATAGACAAGCTAAGAAATACTGATGTTCCTTCAAACAATGACCAAGAGAGGTTTGAACTGACAATGTCTGACCCTCCTGTAAATGGCGAAAGTCTACCAAAGAATGTTGATACTAAGGTTTGTCACATACCAGAGGAGGAAAAAATCACAGAAACATCTAGAAGCAGCTGGAAGAATCTAGAGTGGGAGTGTGGCACAAGAAATCTAAAAACTAAATTCTGTTATGCAATTATTATTTAGAGTTTGTTACAAAGTTTGTTATTCAGCATATTATATATACATGTAAAGGGAATATTACAGATTACGCAAAATGAATTCAATACTATTTTCCCTCTAAATTTCTATCTCTGCCTTCTGATTTCTCTTCCAGCCTCGTTGGACGGCCTCTAAGTCTGACAAATTGGTATCAAAGCCACCGGTCTCCGGCCACCAATGGCAGCTAACAAGAAAATTGAAACACTCGAGCTTCAATTTGATGCAATGGCAGAAAAAATCAATGAAAGGGACGAACAAAATACAGAGAAGTTCGAGGATATACAGGCACGATTTGAGCAGCAGGAGCATAAATTGGATACATTCCGATCTGAATTAATGGAGTTTAAGCGATCACAGGAAAATATTCTCAGAGAGATCCTCGCTAAACTAAACCAGAAAACCGATTCCCGCACAGAAATCGGTAGTAGCTCAAAACAGAGCCTACACAAGCATAAATCCACAGAAGAAACAAAAACCCAGGGCTATGATGGCTTATTGGGTAAAGGCCCTCAAGGACATGGCTATGATGAGGAGCAGCAGAAACAACCATACCTGAGCAGAATAATGCCGAAATGCGACCTTCCCCATTTTTTTGGTGATGACGTTGAGGATTGGGTGATAAAATGCCAAAAATTCTTTCAGATGTTCGATGTAAAGGAAGAACGAAGAGTGGATATGGCTGGCTTATACATGAACGGCCGAGCGGAGCGATGGTTTAAGAATTGGAGCCCAAGCCACCAACATGCAGATTGGGAGGAATTTTCGGAAGCAGTCATTCAACGATTTAGTTCGGTGGAAATCAGTGATGTGGTTGAGCAAATGAGCAAGATGCAGCAAACGGCTACTGTTTTGGAATACCAGGAACAGTTTGAAGAATTGAAACTAAGGATGGAACGTGAACATCCGGAACTCACTGACTCTTATTATGTCAAGAGCTTTATTGCAGGACTCAAGCCCGAAATACACGCTGCCGTTCGATCTCATGAGCCCATGGGATTATATAGCACCATCAAACAAGCCAAGCTTCAAGAGCAATTGGTCCGGGAACTAATGGAGGTGGTGCGGCCCAAGCCCAATTTCAGATCCCCAACAGTCTCACGTACATGGAACCCTGGAAATTCTGTGGCCAAAACTCATCAGTCTGCTCCAAATAAGAACCAAGACGCTCCATCAGTAAACCAATCCAGCAATTCAAATCAGATCAGGAGAGTACCTGGACAATGCTGGAGGTGTGGGGATCGGTACCAACCCGGGCACCAATGTAAAAAGCTGTTACAAATCACAGGTTGTGATGAAATTGAAGAAATAGAACAAGAAGAGGAGCCAATCGTAGAATCGGAAGAGGAGCCTGTTGAAAATATACAACTATCCATCAATGCTCTTGAAGGTGGGATCAATGAGACCACTATGAAGCTCAAGGGAACCCTCAACAGGAAACCGATCCTAACCTCCTAGACAGTGGGAGTACGCATAGTTTCCTTGATGCTAAGCTCGCCAATCACTGTAAGCTTCCCTTAACACGAATTTCTCCAGTTTCAGTTACTGTTGCAGATGGTAGGCAATTGGCTGTTACTCAAGTTTGCAATGGCTGCAATTGGAGCATGCAGAATTCCAAATTCAGCTTCACCCTGAGAGTTTTGGAATTGGGAGATTACGACATCATACTTGGTGTTGATTGGATGAGAAAACACAGCCCCATTACCTTCGATTTTGGAAATCACCGACTCATTATCAACAAAGATGGCAAGCAATTAGAATTGGTGGGAATGAAGGAAGAGATGGCCCTAAAAATGATGACTCTAAAGTCTGTTAATAAAATGATTCAAAAGGGATGGAAGGGGGTAACCTCAAGGTTGTTTGTCATGATCTCACCCACACAAGCACCCTTAACCGAGCCTGAAACACATCCGAATGCCCCACTGTCAAACTTGCTAACCAAATATAGCCATCTGTTTCAGTCTCCAACAAAATTACCCCCCACTAGAACACATGATCACACCATTCCATTAAAATCCGAAACCAAACCCATAAATGTGAGGCCTTACCGATACTCCTACCATCAAAAAAATGAAATAGAAAAGCTAGTGAGTGAGATGCTTAAGGAAGGTGTGATACGGCCAAGTCACAGCCCATTTGCTAGTCCCGTACTGTTAGTTAAGAAAAATGATGGAAGCTGGAGATTCTGTGTGGACTTCCGGGAGCTTAATAAAGCCACTATCAAAGATAAATTTCCCATTCCTATCATACAAGATCTGATAGATGAATTACATGGTGCTAAATGGTTTTCGAAGATTGATCTAAGAGCTGGCTACCACCAGATCAGGATGTGTGAAGAGGATATTCCGAAAACTGCTTTCCGAACTCATTCTGGCCACTATGAGTTTACAGTGATGCCTTTTGGCCTGACTAATGCTCCTGCAACCTTCCAGTCTCTTATGAACAACATTTTTCAACCTTATCTTCGGAAGTTTGTTCTCGTATTTTTTGATGATATCCTGGTTTACAGTTCCACCATGGGGCAGCATTTGCAACATTTGGAGTCTGTTTTCAAGGCCTTGGAAAAGCACCAGTTATTGGCAAAGAAATCCAAATGCGAATTTGGAGTCACAAAAGTGGCCTACCTTGGCCATATTATATCACAAGAGGGAGTGGCTACAGACCCTGACAAAGTGGCAGCTATGATTAATTGGCCTATTCCTTCTACTCTTAAAGGACTCAGGGGGTTTCTCGGGCTCACTAGGTACTACCGACGATTTGTGAAAGGTTATGGAGTGATATGTCGTCCACTCACTGAGATGCTTAAAAAAGACAGGTTCCACTGGTCAGAGGATGGAAGGCAAGCGTTTGAAAAACTTAAAAAACTAATGAGTGAAGCTCCAGTCCTCGCGTTGCCTGATTTCACAAAGACTTTCGTAGTTGAATGCGATGCCAGCGGAGGAGGAGTGGGAGCTGTCTTGATGCAAGATCATAGACCAATATGTTACTTGTCAAAGCCTCTCTGCCCCAGAAATCAACAATTATCAACATATGAGAGGGAATTCTTAGCTCTCATTCAAGCCGTTACAGCATGGAGACCATATTTGGAGCATGAACCTTTTGTGATTCGCACAGACCATCAGTCCTTAAATTTTCTACTGGAACAGAAACTTCATACCACTTTACAATAGAAGGGAATGGCAAAGCTACTAGGGCTCCAATATTCAATTCAGTATAAAAAAGGGAGTACAAATCGAGCGGCAGATGCACTATCTAGGCAGCAAGAAGAAGGAGGCCAGCTGTTGACAATCACTTCAATTATTCCTACGTGGCTTATGGAGGTTCAATCATCCTATGACAATGATCCAAAAGCTAAGGATTTAATTAAAAAAATTCAACTGCAGCAGCCTATTGAGGGAAGCTACAGTTTCAGAAATGGCCTTTTGTATTATAAGGAGTGTATTTACATTGGAAACCACCCACAGCTACAGGAAAGATTAATTAAGGCCTGCTATGACACTCCTTGGGGGGGCCACTCTGGGGTCCGCAATACATTTACTAAATTAAGGCAACATTTCTTTTGGCCCAAGATGCAAAACATGGTCAATGAATGGGTCACTAAATGTGATACTTGCTTGCGATGCAAAAATGAACACTGTGCTCTGCCTGGTCTTCTTCAACCCTTGCCAATCCCAAGCGGCGCGTGGCTTGACATTTCCATGGATTTTATCGAGAGGCTGCCAAAATCCATGGGTTATGACACCATTTTGGTGGTTGTGGATCGATTCACTAAATACGGGCACTTCCTGCTTCTATCTCATCCCTTTAATGCTGCGAGTATAGCTAAAGTCTTCTTGGATGGGGTGGTTAAACTGCACGGCTTGCCAAACACCATAGTCTCTGATCGAGACAAACTGTTTACTGGTTCATTCTGGCGGGAGCTAATGGAACTAATGGGTACTAAGCTACACTTTAGTAGCGCTTACCATCCGCAATCCGATGGTCAGAAGGAGCGCTTAAATCAATGCTTGGAATCTTATCTTCGTGGTATGTGTTTTTTAACTCCTAAAAAATGGGCTAATTGGGTACCATTGGCTGAATTTTGGTACAATAACACATTTCATAGTGCTATTGGAATGACCCCCTACAAGGCATTATATGGCCAAGATCCTCGGTTACCAGGATTGTTTAAGGGAACCTCTTCAGTTGCGGCTGTGGAGGAAATGTTAGCACTACGCGAAGAGATGAATTCTGTCCTTAAGGAAGCGCTGGCTAATGCACAAAATCGCATGAAGCAGTACGCGGATAACCACAGGACTGATAGAGAATTTCAAGTAGGCAATTGGGTGTATCTTAAGCTTCAGCCTTATAAGCAATATTCTGTCAGCTTAAGGCCCTCTCACAAACTTGCTGCCCGATATTTTGGTCCCTTCAAGATCATAGCTCGAATTGGGAAAGTTGCATATCAGCTGGAGTTGCCTACAACTGCTAAAATTCATAATGTTTTTCATGTCTCCCTATTGAAGCACTGTCCTGCCGCCAATGCTCCAGCCCTCACAACCCTTCATCCTCTTGCTGATGGCCTAATTCTCTTACAACCTGCTAAGATAATCAATGATAGAATAGTTGAGATTCAGGGACATCAGGTTCGCCAAGTACTAGTACAGTGGAAGGATATTCCAAGCATTGATGCCACATGGGAAGATGTTCGAATTTTTGGCCAACAATTTCCTGAATTTTATGCTTCTTGGGGGCAAGAAGCTGCTAAAGGGGGAGGAACTGTCACATACCAGAGGAGGAAAAAATCACAGAAACATCTAGAAGCAGCTGGAAGATCCTAGAGTGCGAGTGTGGCGCAAGAAATCTAAAAAAATAAATTTTGTTATGCAATTATTATCTAGAGTTTGTTACAAAGTTTGTTATTCAGCATATTATATATACATGTAAAGGGAATATTACAGATTATGGAATGAATACAATACTATTTCCCTCTAAATTTCTATCTCTGCCTTTCTTCTTCCTTCTCCCTTCTCCTTCCTCCTTTCTTTCTCCCCTGCCTTCTGATTTCTCTTCCAGCCTCGTTGGATGGCCTCTAAGTCTGACAACTTCATACTGATTTGTATTTCTTCATCGTTATGTTGATGGTGTTTCAGTGGTGAAGTTATTTAATGCTGTAAGTTAATTTCTTAAACCTTTATTATGATCCATCCCTTTCATTAACTTAATTATTTGTGCTATGGATTTTTTCTTCTTTGTATCGGTTGCTCTGCCTTGACATTGAGACTGAGGTTACCTATTTGATATTTTTAAAGGTTAACAAGGCACAGATTGCACAGAAAGGATTGGATCCTTTCAGAACAAAAGATGCACACGGTATGCGGCATCTAGAACTCAATATCATTTAAGCTTTGTATATGTTTAAGTAATAAAAATTTCAAGGGGTTGAATAATACAAGGGATTGAAGCACTAAACAGTTTTCATTCCTCAAATTTCTTTTTTTTTTTTCGAAGCTCCTGCAATATTTGTCTGCTATTTGGGCATTCATAATTTTAATTTTTATAATCATTCACGACTAATGCTTCATCATGGAGTTTGTGTCCTGAGAATTGTTTTTTACTCTGTTCAGTTCTAACTATATGCAATCTGAAACTTGTCGGTAATCAAGAACAGAAGGAAAAAAGCATTCTTTTCGGAGTTAGGCAAGACACAAGCTGATGAAAATGCTAAGGTTTGTTATTTTGTAGAACTGTCTTGGCAATAAATGCTTCCAATCGTTTTATACAGTTCAATAATTTCTTGTTTCTTTGGTTGAGATGAGCCATAGTGCGTCAAAGTGACTGCTGTGAAATAATCTTTTATCAAATTACCATTAGTTAAGAGGCTTAATTCATCAATAGTTATCCGAACTTATTCCAAAAGAACCAGTGTTTTTAAAAGCGCCTAATGCTAGGAGCTGGTCAGGGGCCAGGGCATCCATAGGCTGTCTAGGCGGTAAAATTGAGTTTAGGCTGTCTAGGCGGTAAAAATTGGATTAGGCGGCAATAAGTTGGTTAAGGGCCTGAGAGTACCATGGAAATGAAAAGTCAGGCGGCAAGCTCTAAATTAGGGCCTAGTTGGGACTAGGTGGGAATTCTTATTCTTAAAACAGTGAAAGAAACCTACTACCCCCTACTTTTAAAGTGACATCGTAGCTCCCTCAACTTTCAAAAAATGCACTACTTTGCCCTCTAACGTCACATGTCAGCTTCTGGTTGGTTTGATTCTCAAAGATGTCATTTTTCTGATTTTCTATATTCAATTAGAAGCTGGCATGTTGCATCAGGGTTGTTCCATGTTTCTGACTAATCTGGCAAAGTAATTGAAACATGCAGGTGAATTCAGGCTCGGTAAATGGTGAAGTGCCATCTTGAGCTACTCCAAGCCCAGTCCAGTTGGTTCACGGTTAGCTTTCCCCTGCACCTTTTTTCATTCGAGTTTGGAACGATTTTCATTCCTTCACACCCTTACCACTAGTTGAGTCGTTTCTACTCTGCCTGCTTCCAGAAGCAGAAATGGCTAGCGGGCTATATCTTTCAGATGTCGGGGAACAAGTTCTTTACCAAAAGGTCCGCTAGTTCAGGAAGCTCTTGGGCGTTCTCTCTTGATCTATATCCCCCCATCTCGATCCCGTTCTTGATATATTTCATTCCTTTGTTTGGTGTAGGCATGCTAATCTGTCTTTCCACTGATCCAAATTTCCTTGATTTGGCTCTTCCATGGATAGCTCAGAATTCCTAACCTTAGAACCATTCCAATCCTGCACCTTCTTGGTAGTGATCACCATCTTTCGAATCCCCTGCCTAATTGGCACTCCCTGGCTTGCTCCCAGTTGCTATGCTGCCCCATTCCCCGTCGCGAAAACTACGTGCTAACGAATTTGAAATTGAAAGACTGGGATAGGAAGCAAGTAAGTGTGACATCTTTGCACTATGCTCAACCATAGATGACACGTGGAACTTGTGTAACAAAATATATGCTATATATTGCAGGATACAGTTGCATCAGACGATATTGGAAAGACCTCAGAAGACACTGGTCCGGATGGTGATCGATACTGTAGGATATTACATTTCAAATGTTTGTTTACAAAAAAAGACATCATAATTATTTGATTGGTAATTCTTGTGCTGAATTGGATTTGATTGATTTCAATTGCAACATTTTTGCTCATGCACCACACGAGAATACTGACTGTATTTATTGACAGAAAATCATGTTTTAAGTGCAAATAATTTAACTAGTTATAGAAGTTTCAAGAGGAAGAACTAGATTACCAATCATATTGACAATAAACAAAAAAACATGTGTATACGTGATAACTCTGTAACTGTATGCAAAAAATACCACTGCTTGATTATTTTTTTCTGCTAACAATATAACTGTTTTGGCTATTAATATAATGCAACTCTCTCGACTATAAACATATAGTAACTTGTGCTATACATGTCAAAACGAATAGAAGAAAAAAATAGTTACAATTGCGAGATACTTTTGGTTCACCGAGACTGCTTTTATGGAATCAACCAAAGCAAGAATAGGTGACTAATATTTGACATTATGAGCTTCCAGCAATTTTATGGCTGCAAAAATAAATACTCTTCTTTCCCTATTTGTTCTCACAAGGAAAAGAAAAGTCGTAGCTGACGCAAGACAACCCAGTGGTGTTGTCTTGTTGAGCGATGCCAACAAAATCTGGTCTATACAGCGAAGGAAAGCTTTGCATCTGAATCTTTATTGGTGAAGTCGAAATCCACCTATTTCTTCTCAAGACTTGCTAGGTCCCTGTGATACAATCATGAATCTTGTCATTCCACAAGGTAAATGATAATTCATTCTC
>CAOJBI010823775.1:0-13586 GCA_948277035.1 Euphorbia corollata | reverse complement strand
AACATCATAATCTTGTTAGACTTGTCCTCATTATTTTTCGCTTAGATTTTGCATTGCTTGGGACTATTAGGGGTGTCAATTCGTGTAGGTTCATGCTATATCATGTAATATTCATTTTTGGGTTAGTAATATGACCCTAATGTAAAATGTTTACTCGAAGCCTATTTAACATACTCCAAATCCACTAATTTCATGTTTGGTTCTTCTTGTGCTCACGAATTATATGTTTATTACTTTGTGAAAAATAACATGTCAAATATCATAGATTTGTATGGTGTTAGCGTGTCGTATATGATTATACTATATTTATTAAAGGTGATAGTAAAGATATGGTATAATCGTGTCATTTTTTAGGGGCCAAATTTCAAAAAAAATATCATGTGATTTCATTCATTTTCAAAATGAGGTCCGAGGAATTTTTTTTTACAAAAAAGGGTATGTGGTTTCAAAAAATTTACGGATAGAGAATTTTTTAATATTAAATTATGTCACGAAAATGGGTAATTTTATTCGTTTTTATTTAAATTTTTACCCGATGGCTAATAAAAATACAATATATGTTAGTGATAAATTTTGTAATTTTTTGAGTGTAACTATTTTTTTTAATTAAATTATGATAACAAATTTTAGAAAATCATAAAAATATCCAAAAATTACTCAAATCATAACGTATAATTTTAAAATAATAAAGTTAAATTATTAGAATGTTGAATAGTTTAAAATATTCAACGTAACACCATTATTCTGAAATTACAAATCTTTTTTTGTAAATTTTTTGAAATCACAAACTCCTTTTTGCAATAAACAATTCCCCAAACATCTTTTTGAAAATGAGAGAAATCATATGGTATATTTTCGAAATTTACCCTTTTTAATTACTAAATCATCTTTTACCCATCTAGGAAATTCCTTGTTAGTTTCAAGTTTATACAAAATCGAAACATCTGATATCTGTAGATTTATTTTGCGTTGATGAGCTGTGTACTTTTTTGCCGCATGGTATTGTGCTCCCGATGTTGGTTGAATTTTTTTATATAAATTAATTTTAGTATTTGTATATCCTAAAAATAGTTTTTTTTTATGGAAGGACTTATTTCAAGCACAAAAGGCCAAAATACAACTCAAGCTAAAAGACTTATCTGACGCTGATTAGCTTTCCTGCTAAACATACAAAGCCTACATCTAACAACCCCTTGATTTGAATAAAACAAACCTGAAGAGAGTTATACTACTTACAAAACTAGAATAAAATCAAAGCTTGAAAAACAGTCACTAAGCAAAATGAAAAGAAGGAAAGAGGTGACCAATCCAATCATTCACCTTATAAAATAGAGAGAACGGGTACATGAATAATAAGTGTTGATGATCTTCAAAATCAAGCTCGCAAATAGGACAAAACTTAATAAAAACATTTCATGAAATTTTTATGAAATTGGATAAGGGATTTAAATGTCCAAAAATTTATCATGTTAGTGTAGTAGCAGGGTAATTAAAAAAATTAGATTTTATTGATTTTTATAATAAAGGAGAAATATTATTAATATTGTCATTTTATTATATTATATATTTGTTTTTATCTTTTTTTATATTAATGATTCTTCCCTTTTTAACTATCTTACCTTACCTTTCCTATTTAATTTAGATTTTATAACTTCAAATGTCTATATATCACAAACGGTTGATTTTTTCGAATTGACGCTTTAAAATATTTTTCTTATCCTAATTTTATCTTTAAAATGACATTTTAAAAAAAAAGTATCTTAATCTTAGACATAGTATACTTGATGTATAATATCCGTTTTTTACTGCCTTTTGATGAAAACATTATACATAGTATACAAGTGACGATGCCCAAACGTACTAGCAAGTGCACTAGGTCGTTCTTAGTAGTAAAGGGCAAGACCAAGTGTCATTCCCACATGGAGCAAACTGAAGTATTTATATTTAAGTTGTAATTGACAAGTTTAAATCTGTAAGTAGTTAATTAAAAGAGAAAACAACAATTAAAAAGCGAAATAGAGATATTGTTCCAAAACAGTGTGAAAAGTGTAAAATCAGAATGAAGATTGCTCTAAAAACAATACATAAACATGCGCAAACTCGTACATCAGTCTTTCACAGTTGTGGTAGCAACTTCTCTCAACTATTTTAAATGTTATTTAAGATCATAGATCTAGGGTATCTTGCACTAAAGTCACTAAGCTCAGCCTACTATCTTATTACTTAGATCCACTATAAAACATTCATTCCGGGATTTCTCCTCATGCGAACTATGTTTTATACCTTAAGTTCAAGCAAGCATCTTAATAAAATTAAGAACCCCTAGCACAAGTTCTAGTCTCCTCTCGGTCCTTGTAGAACGTGTGTGCAATGAGTTAGTTCCGTATTCACACTTCATCTCTCAATCCTTCGTGATCCTACTTTGTGTAAGGTGATCAGTCTTACTTTTAATTAAGCTCAAACACACATCAATCATCAATAGATTAACATTTAAAAAAGATGAGATAGGAGCTGCCTTACCACAACTGTTACAAGATTGCTGCACGAGCTTGCTGTAACTATTTAGCCACTAAATTCCATAATATAAATGCACTATAAATTGAAGAAAATCATTTCTAGCATTAAAGAAGAGAGTACACGATTTATGGAGAAGGAAACAAATGAGAGCTTTTTGTCCAAGCCAAAAGCCTAAGAAAAGCCAACCAAAAAGTGCCATTTATCACCCTTTTATAGGGGCAAGTGGCAAGATCTAGAAGATGAATAAACCATTACACAAAATATATTGTCCACAAATTCATAACTACTCCCACTAAGCTAAAAAGAGGTCTAGAAAATTCAGCAAAAATATTTTGGTCCACAGCCCCTTTTTTTCCTTTCATGGGCCACGCCATTAAGCCCAAAATCATGTCCAAATTTGCAGCAGCCTTATACCTGCAAAAATAAATGAAAACAACCCATTAAACCTGATTTGGATATCACCTATGATTTGGATATCCGCCAAGAAGTGTATGGTGATTTACAAGATGATCAGGATCGTTACCTAAATCATCTTTCAACAATAACGATGAATGAGATCGATGGAAACAGTGAAGATTGTGTTGATAGGGGTGAAAGTGGTTGCATGGTTATACGAGAACCGGCTGTTCAAAGTGTTTATGTTGGTCAATTGTTCAAGGATAAGAACACTGTGAAGGAATCTTTGGGTCTTTATGCTATTAATAAGAATTTTCAGTTCAAGACGAAAAGATCTTGTTCCAAAAAGTATTATCTCTGTTGTGTTAGTGAAGGCTGTACATGGAACTTTAAAGCTTCTAGAACAGCAGATGGCGGTTTTTTTAAAGTCAGAAACTATGTTGGAGAACATAGTTGTGATATTAATGAGAGGTGCGGTGAGAAAAGGCAGGCATCGAAGAGAATTATCGCCAATGCAATTAAACACTCATACTTGAGGATTAAGAGGACTCTTACTCCCAGAGATATAGTCGATGACATGAAGGATGTGCTTGGTGCTAACATATCATACCAGAAAGCTTGGCATACGAGTGAAGAAGTATTAAAGTTGATTAGGGGCACGCCTTATGACTCATTCAAGAAGCTCACTAGCATGTTATACATGATACAGAAAACCAATCCAGGGACAGCAGTACAGTTAAAGACAAGAGGCGGGAAATTTTTGTATCTTTTCATTGCTTTTGCCGCGTCGATACAAGGTTGGGAACATTGTCGTCCTATTGTCATTGTCGATGTTACCTTTCTTAGATCAGGTTATGGTGGTACTCTGATATCTGCTTGCGATCAAGATGCTGCAGGTTATGTTTTTTCTTTGTCCTTTTCAGCACAATTATACTTTATATACAATAAGGTATATTTTTATAATACTTCTGTGTAATGTGCTTTTCACGTAATGTTCTTTTTTTGAAACTGTATATGTTATGACCACAAGTTTATATACATTTATTATAAAACTGTATATGTTATGACCATAATTATACTTTTCGTACAATAAGGTATACTTTTATGCAATGTGCTTAGCATAATAAATCTGTATATGTTATGGCCACAAGTTTATATACCTTTTTATGAAACTGTATATGTTATGACCATAATTATACTTTTATGCAATGTGCTTCACTTAATGTCCTTTTTTTTTCTTGCAGACAAGCTTTTTCCATTAGCGTATGCTGTGGTAGACGGTGAAAACGATGATTCGTGGACATGGTTTTTACAACAATTTAAACTGACTTATGGGATCAGAAGTGACATGGTTATAGTTTCGGACCGTCACCAAAGTATTATAAATGCGTGTATATCAGTATTTCCAAACGTTCCACATTGTTGCTGCATTGTTCACCTACATCAAAATCTGAAACAAAATTTCAAGAGCAATATACCCGACATGTCCAAGTTTTTTATGAATGCAGCTAAAGCATGTCCAAGTTTTATATGTGAAGGTATACCACTACCTGTAACAGTATGCTGATTATATATTGATGTATACTAACTATATGTAAAAGCATACTATTACCAGTTTCAAACAATCAAGTCAATTAAACACTTACTGTGCTGCTGTGCTTATTGAAAATGTTATCAGTAATGAACTTCTGGCGCATTTCTTTATCGAATGGCTTCCAATTGAAAATCCGAGGCCTCACAATTTTGCTTCTCCATTCAACTCTACCACACAGCAGATGCTCGCTAATACCACAGACCTCATAGAACCATAACTGGAAAATGTATGGCATTCCAGTAAGTTTGTATGATTTTGGAATTTTCAGTTTCCTACCATTCTTCTTCAATCCCTTTATTATCTCATTGTAAGACAACACTCCCCAAGCAACATCTTTATAGTTTCCACTGATCATAGTGTCAAAAATCCAGATTGGGATGTTGTGCTGTGGGTCTGCCCCAATGACAAAGTAAGCAAAGAAGTAAATCAGGGACATTTGAAACAATTTCGTACCATCTTCTATCTTGGGGTTTCCTTCTTCATCCTGCTCTATCCAAGCTTCAATGTCCTGCTAGTTAATCGAGGTTGGATTTTCAAAAAATGTTTCTCTGAATTCTGCAGAAGATTGATCCTCATCTAGTTTCATTTGAGTAGATGGCAGTCCACCTAGCCCGGAAATTAATAGGAATTGTTTTAAATTAAATTCCTTCTCCTCCCCCCCTATTGAAATAACAATGTAGTTACTATCCGGCTGCTTCACCTCATTTAGGATTAGCGCATGCAGTAACCGATATTGGATTTTGAAAGCGGGTAGGGCAAGGTAAATCCCGAATTGCGTTTCTTTGAACGTTTTTTGAACTGAAGCGGGCAAATTATCGACCAAGAATTTGATGACACCATGCTCGGAAGGCACTAGCACTCTGCTTTGCCATGTCGGTAATGTGGTGTCTTCATATACGAGTTTCGTCATCTGCATAAAGGTAATAAACATTATACTAAACTGTAAAACTATACCAATATGTCACTCATTGTATATTTTAAATATACCAACATGTAATAACAGGTGTACATACGCATTTCACAAAAAAAAATATACCAATATCCAATCAATGCATATCTCACATATTCTATGGAAGTTTAATATATACAAATACGTCACTTATGGTATATGTCAAATATAACATTATATTATACCAAAAATACGTCGATCAGAATATATACAAATACGTCACTTAAGGTATATGTTACATATACCATTCTGTTATACCCAAAATACTCCAATCATTCTTTAGTTTCAATGAAAAAATATACCAACACGTCACTCAATGTATAATTTGAACATACCAATGTGCAATTACAGGGTGAACAAATACTCTTTCACATACAAAATATACCAACATGGAATGAATGCATATCTTAGATATTTTTTTCAAGTTTAAAATATACAAATATTTCATCAAAAGTATATCTTGCTTATACCATCACCAATCAATGCATTTGTCTGTATTCTTTTATGTATACCAAATATATCTTGGTATATCTTGCTTATACCATCACTCATTGTATATTTTAAATATACCAACATGTAATAACAGGTGTACATACGCATTTCACACACAAAAATATACCAATATCCAATCAATGCATATCTCATGAATATCTTGCTTATATCCAATCAAAAGTATATCTCGCTTATACCATCATGAATCTTATAAGCATGTCTTACATCCAATCAAAAGTATATCTTGCTTATACCAAATATACGAACAAATTACAGATAAATGAAATATTAAAAATGTTGTATATCTTCATTGTAGCAATTAAATACAAAAAAAAAACAGTGTGAGCAACACAACATATACAAACGCAAACTAAAGACAATCGTTTTTTCGTTTTGTCTTACATCTGTATGTTTCGATTACACCATTATCAGAAAGTACACAGAAGAAATTAATCTAGGGTTCGAAATTACATGCAACATGAATTAGATTGTTACCTTCTGGATTTTTGGATTGGGTATTTTTCTTGATTTCTGAGCCTTCGCTTTCTAGCCACTTCTGGTTTTCATGGTGTAAGGGCTGAATTTCAACGACTGTAGTCAACAATGAACTCGGTGGTAGTCTACAATGAAGAAACCGAGCGGTGAAACGGTTGTAGCGTTTGAAACACAGTTGAAAGGCGAAGAATCGAGTGATGGAACACGAAGAAACCGATCGCTGCTGAAAGGATTGAAGAGTTTGAAAGAGAGTTGATCGCATCAGAGGTGCACACGAAGAGGAAGCGTTTGATTAGGATAATTTTATTGTGTTTGATTCATCCCCTAATTTAGCGGGATTTTTATTTTTTTGATTATGGGTATGAATTTAGAAAATGGGGTATTTAATAAATATAAAATCTGTTTTATAAATTATCATTTTCAAATAGGGTATTTTGTGAATATTGATTTCCCATATGTAAATTCAATTGCTATAGGGGTGGTAGTTATGTAAATTACCCTATATAATGAGTTATTCTAATTTGTTTTGTTCAGAACAAGTAGAAATTTGAATTTTATGATATTGATCATGTTATAAATCAAATCTATTTGGTGAATTTGTAAAGTTACAGAAATTAAATTAAACTCTATGTTTTTAATGAATTATACCAAGCATAAGAATATATTTTAAAATGAATTATATATGAAATTCATTTTAAAATGAATTACAAAACCTAAGTTCATTTGTTCTAAGCAAAGTCTAAATAAATTCTCCATGATCGTTTAACCGTGGTTCATGTGCTGATCGATCTTGAAGATTGAAAAGAATGATTCAATGTTTAATTAGTGTTTATGGAAAGAATTGAAACTTCAATAAATCAATCTATCAGTTCTGTAAATTGATTAAGAAATAAAACAGAATTGTGTAGTTACTAATTTTATTCGAAATTTGAGAATTGTGATGTAAGTAATAATATTTTGACATTACGACGGCTTAATAAGACAGCAATTTGTAATATAAAATCTGGTAGAGTAACAGCGTTACTTGAGATTTTTATAAAATCCGGTAGAGTAACAGCGTTACTTGAGATTTTCATAAAATCCGAGGGGAGCTTCCCTTTATATCGGGAATTCGGCACCTTGCAAGTACTTAACGGAAGCCTGTTTCGATTGTATACGTTCAACTCAAATGCATTCTTTCCTTATCTATATAATTTATTTAAAAAAATGCAAATCTAATTGAACGATAGTCTACAATATCCCACCAACATATCAAGGAAAAGTAAAACATATACAAGATAGCCAAGTAAGTTAAATCCTAACAACTTCAGTCAAAAACCCAAATGCCCAACACATCAATGCAAATGCCAAAATTAGATTTCAGGTAAAAACGTCAAGAGCCAAAATCCTATTCTTCGGAATACTATCTACACAACCATGTAGATCATTTATATTAAATACTAGATTGATGCTAAACCATATTGCATTACTAAATCATGCAGTTGAATATCCCAACACATCTATACACTTACACTACTAAATCATGTGAATTAACTCAAATTATCAACTTCATTATTTAAGACTTATAAAGTATGCAATTCAGTCTCGTTGGTTAATTTCAAGCTTAAATTAAGGCTACACGTTTCACATAGTTGTAGTTGGGATCAGGGATTCTAATTTCCAGCAAATTAAGTGAACACAAACATTGCAAACTAATTGCAAGTCATTATATAGCCTATGAAAAACTACTCAAACGATTATGCATTAGTTGAAAATTCTAAATTTTGGAGTCTATAATTGCAATCAATCTCGTGCTTTATAATCACACATCCAAAACTGCCAATACATCAAATTGTGTTTTCCATTGAAAATAGTGCAAATCAGGACTTTGATGAACACAACAAATCAGGACTTTCTTGTGCTTACATTGATGAAAACAATATAAATAAAATGAAAAGACAACTTAGGTACTTTGAATTGCGAAAAAGAGGCACGCGGAGATGGAAGAGATGATGCATCGTAGAAGAAGACAAGCAGAGGTGGAGAAAACAAATGTGTTGGAGAAGTAGATACTAAGAGGTGGAGGAGACGATCGAATCCATCGAAGGAAGGTAGAGGTAGAGGTGGAGCTAGGAGACGAATGCTGTGCGGGAGAGAAGTGATGGTGAAAGCAGGAAACAAGAAGTAAATCGAGTAGTTTGTGTAATATTAGGTCAAAAGAGCAATACCGTGGGGGACAGGAGGGGCGGCCGCCCCCCCTTCGCCGATGGCCACCCCCAAAATATCCCCCGACGTCTAGGATAGTGGGGGCGGAGGACGGGGCTGCCGCAGTGATGGAAACAAATGGGGGCAGGGGGAGCAAATACAGATTCTGACCGGAAGAGAAAGAAGGACTCGATCTCATCTGCAGATCCACCATCAAAGCAGAAACTAAGAGAAAGAGACAGAGAAAAGAACAAGAAAAGGACCAAGTTTGAAGATGTCACTTTTCGCTTCTCCGATTGTAGCTCCGCCAAACGTGGCGGCGATCTCGGTTAGTTCTCTATTTGCTTTTTTTATTTAGCTATACACTATTTCTTGAGATCTGTGGATTTAGGCATAGTGTTGAAGGCTTTTTCATTGATGTCGAATTTTCGATAGATTATATTATATTTCTATTTGCTGCAAATCAATCTGTGCATAAAGTATGTCGATTGAGGACAATATGTATGCAAAACCTTTTTGTGATTATACTGCTTGTAGATGTTGGTTTTATGAGATGTATATGCACGGTTTTCAAATTGGTTCATAATGGGCATTGGATAATGCATGAGTTTTCAGGTTTGAAATCGGATTAGCATGTTGTTTGTAGAATCAGAAATAGGGATAACGATAGTTTAGTAGAATCGATTAGTAATAATCTGGGATTAGTTGATGATCGTCCAGCGAAAAGGACTCGTGAACCTGAAATTAGTAATGCTAATCCAAAATATGCCTGGCAGCCGGAAGACGTTCTTGAAGACAGATCGAAGACGTACAATAGCACCGAAACACAAGGCATGCAGCAGGGAGTTCCAAACAATGTGAATTCAATACCCTTAGACCGATCGCCTAGTGGAATCCAAGGAAAATTTTTATTGCTCGAGTTCGGCCAAACCTCAAGCCACCCTCTAGATCTGCCTATGCCTCCGCCTTATACTAGTCATGCTGCACGTGAAAGCTTTTTGCGACAACAACTATCAGGGCATCCTACTTTGTGTGTAAATTGTAAGCATATTACAGAACAAAATCATGATCTTAAGCCTAAAACAGGATAGAGTAGCAAAGGCAATATAAGGAACGCTCAACAATAATTAGTTTTATTCTATATGATTTATTTTATTTTATTTTATTTTATATGTAAATTGTAAATTATATCTAGATTTCTGGGAAATTGTCAGGATTATAGGTTTTGTTAAAATATTTGCAATTTTATTTGAACTGATTTTTTTTGCACTTTTTTTTTTTTAATTTTCAATTTCTACTTTTACGTTCCAACACAAGGAACACGAAATTGAAAGGCAGAGAAGTGCAAGGAATAGACCGACATAATTATATATGAGTTGACCTCCAAAGGAATCATTCTAAGAGTTGAGTTGTTTGTTATCAATTGCAACTGAGTGAAAATTGCGAGTGCAGTGGCCACAATCCTCTATATATGTTTTATAAATATACGCAATAGGTATTTTGATTTACGTGAAGGGTGTCTTGCCTAATTAATAGCTTCTGAACCTTAACAAGAAAGGAGTATGAATGAATAGAGAGCAGGCTGTTAATTTGATTCAAGTGCTTAATAATGGATACCCACTTTTTCTGTAACTAATTTAAAGCCATTGCTGATATAACATCTACCCTTTTTTTCTACTGTTGAATAATGCATGTTATCAATTTTTTTTAGAGATTGTCTCGTTATGCTTACAATAATAATAAAGAATAAATCATATCCCTACCAGATTATGGATTCAAACCAGTGACTTCCAGGATCACGATTTCATGTCTTAATTACTAGACGACTTGAACCTATGACCACTAGGATCATGGCTTCATGTCTTAACTAATAAACTAAAACCTTTACCATAACATGTTATTATCATCTTTAACCTATTAGTAACCTGTTATAGATCTATTAGGAACCTAATAGTAACGTAGTAGTATTCTAGTAGTAACTTGAGAACCTGGTAGTAACCTTATATAAATCTAGTGGTTAACATGGTAAAAACTTGGTAATAACATGGCATAAACCTAGTATTTTAGCCTAGTAGTAACATGATAGTAATCTTGTATAAATTTAGCAGTAACCTGGTGTAAACCTAGTAGTAACAACATGCATGGAAGTAAACAGGTAAAAACCTAATAGTAATAGTAATATGATATAATCATAATTGTAACTTGGAATCAACCTACTAGATCTATACCAGGTTTCTACCATATATTATGAAAGTCTGAAAAAAATATTTCATTGTAGATACCGTTTCGAAGATAAAAAAGAGATCAATAAAAAATTTTAAAACCACATGAACGGTGTGAAAGATAAATGTAAAATAAATTAAATCAAGTTTTGCATGAACAAGATTTCCATAATTGTAATTAAGGTTTAGTTAATTTAATAAAAGTGTTAGGCCTAAACTTTAGATAATTCACTATTTATTTTAAAGAAGTAAAAAATTAGTTCTGCCACATATAAAATTACAAGTAAAAGAAACTGCTAGATGTGATGAAATCTAGTTACAAGTAGTAGTCTCCGAATATGACTTGAACCTGAAATTACTAGAAATATAAAACCTTAGTCATTACTGAGATTACTGTTTTAGCTAAGTGGTTAAGATTATAGATGTGACATCTAGTAGTCTAAGGTTCAAGTCACATCCAGAGTGATGTGAAGTTTTTCTTTGCATTTATTGTAATTGCGCAATTGCAAAATTTTATGTATCATGTTATTTTCTAGTTGGTTTGACTTTTCAAATGTATGATTTTCCTGATTATATTCTATCTAACTAGAAGTTGACATGTGGCATTAAAGTGCACACCGTATACATTTTACAAATTTACGATAGCTTTTTAGAAATTCAAAATCACATCAGACGTGTACGGCCAACTTCAAGATCCCCTATAAAATAAGCCCTTATAAAGTAATATGGGTGAAAAATCTTGAATAGCATGTAAACTTTATCATTAACACTTTACTAACATGAATACATAAATAAGCAAAATAGAATTCTTGAATCAATGGTTGTTAATACAGATGTTCTCTCTAATATAAATAATAACGTTAAAAGGGAGATTTTAATTTTTATAAGAAGAAAGGTGTGAATACTCAATTTTTCGGTTCGAAGATTCAGTCGAAGAAATTGTAATTCAGCCCCTAAAAATAATTAAAATGCAAAATTGAAGGCCTAAACGGCCGAATTAGGCTCCGTTGGGCCATTTCGACTCGAAAAACTCTACTCTTTCGCAAAAATCCGAACAGTTAAAATTCAGCAGGGTAAAACCCGATCCTTTCAAAGCAGCTCCGGTAAAAGTCTCCGGAAGTATGTCAATATACCACTCAAAACGTCTGCAACGGAACAAGGATCGCGGAAGTGGTCCCAGAATCTTTTTTGGAGGTCTAGAACTCCTGAAAATCGTGAAAACGCGAAAAATCGCACCGATCGGGCGTCGCGCGGCCAGTCGTCGGAAACGGCGATCGATCGCCGGAGACCGCCGCTTTGGGCGGCGCTGACGGCGGCCGATCGCCGGAAGCGGCGTCCAGTCACTGTCGCCGGCAACTGATCGCCATTTCCGGCGACCAGTCACCGGAAAATTCCGATTTTGCCCAGAAAAATTCCTATAAATAGCCACCTCTAATTCATTGTTCAATGGCCCAAACTGTTCAGAGCAACAATCTTCTCCTCTAAGTCCTTA
Source organism: Euphorbia corollata (assembly GCA_948277035.1). NCBI lineage: Eukaryota > Viridiplantae > Streptophyta > Magnoliopsida > Malpighiales > Euphorbiaceae > Euphorbia > Euphorbia corollata. The sequence goes on along the minus strand of CAOJBI010823775.1, from coordinate 1,245 downwards.
TTCGATCTTTTCGAAGCTTTCTGTCTGTCGACCCAAGTCTTTAATTTTGAATTACATTCAAAGTGCTGCCCGATTAAATTTTAACTTAAACTAAAATATTAATCTGGATTTGAGGAGCGGTACAATGGTAAACAAGGTATAATTCTCTACTCCTTTCATCATATTCACTTCATCTCTGTTCTAAAAATGAACATTCTTTTCACCAAAAATGGTCAATTAAGGAAATCCTAAATTGTGATTAAATAATCAATCTCTCGGCATAAAGCCATCCAACTTTAACTAAACCCTAAAATGAATTTAGGTAAACCAACAATTAACCAATTTTCGACATAAAGTCGCTTCCACTCCAACTAAACCCTAAAATGAATTTAGGTAAACCAACAATTAACCAATTTTCGACATAAAGTCGCTTCCACTCCAACTAAACCCTAAAATGAATTTAGGTAAACTCACAATTAACCAATTTATGACATAAAGTCGTTCCACTTCAACTAAACCCTAAAATGAATTTAGATGAACCCATGATTAATCAACATTCGATATAAAGTCGCTTCAACTTCAATTAAACCCTAATATGGATTTAGGTACATTCACAAGTCTTCAAAAGAAGCATCTCGATCAATCAATCTTTCGACATAAAGTCGCTCAATTTCAATGAATTTAGGTTCATTTATAAGCCTTCAAAAGAATAGCATTCAGACTTAAAGTCTATAAACTAATTTGGTAAAATAAATCCAACTCAGCTAAAATAGCATTCATGCATAAAGCATCCTTCGCCTTTCAATAGGCATTTTTCCAAACTACATGGACTTTTAGTTCCCTATTCAACATGGGATATGTAAGCCAATCTGTAATTAATTACGGGTTTCAAGTCAAATAATTAAAAAGCCTCTTTTCACCTGCATTATAGTCCAAAACATAAATCATGACATGTTCCCCGAACTCATCTCTGGTTACACTTTTAGGGTTTTCTTAATTGACCTGTAAAAATTTAATTAAGTGGCGACTCCATAACATCAGGCTTCGTTAAAGGTCTATCTTGGTACAAAACCGGTGAAGCTACGTTTCACACAAGTCAAATCATCAAAAAACCTCTTTTTCACCTGCATTACATAGTCCAAAACATAAGTCAAGACATGTTCCCCGAACCTAGCTCTGGTTTACATTTTTAGGGTTTTCTTAATTGACCTTTAAAAATTTAATTAAGTGGCGACTCCATCACATCAGGCTTCATTAGAGGTCTAA
>CAOJBI010823201.1:0-10117 GCA_948277035.1 Euphorbia corollata | reverse complement strand
AATTGTTGCCTCTTTTTTTCAATATATGAAATCATAATTCCCAGCTTTGAAATTTCAAATGGTTGAAACTTTCTCTGTTTCCTTTCCCTTGCTTTTGTTTCTTTCGTGTGTACTCTTTATAGTTGATGCTTTGTTTTGTTTTGTCAACTTACGAAGGCTAGATCCATATGGGAAAATAGTGTCATATGCTGAACAAAAATAACTAAAATATTTTTATTCGCCTCTATGGAGTTTATATCTTGTTATTTTTTAGACTAGTAGTGGATGTTGATTGTTTTGAGTTTGATTAGATAGTTGCTAAATATATGCTCAATCTTAATGAAGAAAAATCCACCATGGCTATCAATACCACAATTTGGGGATTGAGATCAAAAGGGTCAATTGCCAGATTACTTAATGGATTTCTCGAAAATCAGGGAGATGAGGAAGCAGAACAAGAGGGATCCTTCAAGGGCTTGTCTTGGCAATGAAGAGGATTTCATTAACCCAACTGCTACCATTCCAAAGCCTCCCAGTAATGATCATCATTACCACCACCAGAGTGAACACCACTCTCCCAATGTGAGATTCTTGGTCTTTACCTTCTTTTCAAAGTTGCATTTCTGTTTTATATATCTAAATAGCTGATGATTATGCATTTTGTGTACGATATTCCCTGATCAGAGAGAAGATTAGTGGTTGATGTTCTGGTTGGTAGTTGTCTTAGTTATGTAAATCAATCCTGGTGGGTCAGTGTTGGAACACAGTTGTTACCAATACCATACATTGAAAAGCATATTCTATGGCTTACATTGAACAGAAACTTTACATGATAGGGCTAAAGCATATTAAAATCCTTAATATATGCTGTTCTACGTTTTTACAATTCATAGTCATATGAATGATCAATTAGTCGGTCAAGTTTTATAAATTAGTCAATCAGTGGGATGATAATTGTTGAAAGACTTCGGATTTTTTTATAATAGAAAATCATTAAGGGACTTCATACATTCTTCACTTCTGAAAAGCTTAGATGTATCATGATAGCAACAGGAAGAAATAACACTAATAATAAATAAAGGAAGCTCAACCTGGTCCTATGAATCCAGCTAGGCAGAGGAAAAGGACTTAATTATTTGTTTAGATGAATAAACATGTTAAAATATACTGGAATGCGGTGCTAAGTGGAATGATTCCAATATTATAAACTCAATTATGTTTAATATAATATCACCCCTACTATTGTTGTCGCTTGCATATATTATTTTATTGTGTACATTTCCTATAGAAAATCAACCATGTCAAGCAACCAAAACTTTGTAGGCAAATAAGAAAGATATTTGTTTAATTAATAGTAAAACTTTGTTATAGAAGTAAGGTAAAACAACGGTCTCATGTGGCATTGTAAGATTTTAATTACATTTATTGATCACTGTGATGCTTTTAAAATGTGGGGTAGCTTTCAACTACGCCTTTACAGGGATGTGTGCCCACAAAGTAGTATAATTTTTGTACATGAATAGGATACACGTATTTTATGTGGTTGCACATGCAAAAGAAGCTTAGTTAGGACCATTCAATTTGGGATCAGTGCTGTTTATTCTCTTTGGATTTTTGCAGTGATCCGAGTCATTTGGCTGGTGCAACAGACCTATAATATAAATATTTTTTGCTTACGAATAAGTTGTTAAATCCCTGGTGTTGGTAAACAAAGGGAAATAAAATAATCCACATCCTTTAATATCTTATGCTGTCTTCTGCTGCACTTTTCAGTGAAAACCCTAAAAAAATTGTTATCGTGATTGTTGATTTATGCTGTGTATAATCGTATACAGACGAGGAAAAGCATTTTCAGCTACTTCAACTGCTGTGTTAAAGCATAATAATAAAATTGGAGGACGTATCGAAACTGCAGCCCGGGTCAGCTGTAACATATCTTAGTTTGGAGTATTTGCCACCCTTAATTTCAGATGGGAATTTATGTGGTAAACTAGCGATGATTTATCATTTGATCCCAACAAACTGATTAACATTAATGGGCAGCCATTTTTTTTATGCTTTGAATGATGGTGCAAACCCATAATGGCTTCTAGTCAATGTTTTATTATGCAAAAGAACAGTATTGGATGCCATTCTTAGATACAATATAACTCACCCATGTTTATAATTTCTTTTCCCCTATAAGAACTAGAATCAGATCTTCCCTTGCAAGGATATGATAAAAAAAAAAAAGCAGCAAATGAAACCGAATCCTATTAAACGGGAAGTTTCATTGAAAATACTTTCGAATAAAATAACACTCTAAAATCATGATATTATGCACCTCAAAATTTGAAAATAGGGTAGTTTCCGCCTTTCAATCTCTTCTCTAAAATAACTTATTTCACTGTTTTCATCGGCCAATATCATCGAGGATGTAATACATGCCACAGAAAAACAAACACTTGAATCGTCACCAAAGGTGCTTCATCAGAAGCTAATACACACAAAATTCCCCCCATCAATCAAGCTTTTTTGTCGACTAGTTTTCCTTCATAAATGCAGAAAACTCGAAGGACTTGACATACCAGCTCCTATAATGCAGCTATTTCAATAGACGACTTCAGCGATTTTAAATTTAATCAAACTTTCTTGATAATCTGGACCACATCTTCATCCTCAAGTTCATGCTCCTAAGATATATTTCAAGTGTCAATTCAAGCGCATGTGTACATGAAAGATAAAAATACGAGGAAGTAATGAAATCAAGTTGAGTTTGTAAAAGAACCTTGCCAACCCTCTGGGGCTTGTGTTTCGCGCTGGATCCCCAAACCAGAGCACTAAATAAAATTATATCAAGAGGTAAGCACTAAAGAATGAAAAACAGTATATGACCCAGCAAGAAAGAAAAAATCCAGCCAAAGCATTTTTCAGCAAGTTGAAGAGCGCCACTAAATAACTCCTAAATATGAAGAAATTGCTCGCTAAGTGGTAAATCTGATGAAGAATAAGAGATACTCACTATTTGAATTGTTTCATCATATCTTTGTGAATTCTTTCACAGAAATCCTCAACTGTCCGCTTCTTAGATGAGAGAATAACAGGATCTTCATAATCTGGATTCATTCCTTTTGGCTTTGTGTATATGCGAGTCAAATCCAAATATTCCCATATCTTATCCAGCAAACCATCAAGATTCCATTCCAGGTGGGCGCTGTGGAGCAGCCATAAGAAATTTAATGCATAATCATTTTTTTTTTTCAGAAAAGGCATGAAAGAACACACAACCCATTAAACCGTAAGCAAATAAATTGTGATTAGTTCTTAATACCACCTCAAAAGAAACCTAAAAGGTACAGTTCAAAATGCATAATGCAATATCAAATTTAAAAATTCCATTGTCATATTATATTAATCCAACAACAACAACATAACCCCAATTGCCTATCAAGGCTCCCGCACAAGCGGGGTAAGGGGGGGTCGTGTGAACTCAGTCTTATCCCTGTACTAATTAATAGAGGGGCTGTTTCCAATTGACCGAGGAGCGGGGTTGCAACAACTATCTGTAACTTCATAATAAATGAAGTGCATATAGATTAATGAGCAATTTTTCTTTGTTCCATTATAATCCAAAACCAAAGAATGGTAAATCTTTGGCCTCATCGAAATAATGGACATATTATATTAATCCAAATCCAAGAAAAAAATGCTTCCTTGATAAGAGGTCGGTGCTGAATGGAAACATTTGTCTTCATGAGTGAGGATATTACCAATTTCATTTGAAAAAATAAAGAGATGAAGCAAACAGGAAAAGGATTTTCAAAAAAAGCAGAAGCAGAAGACATTTGGAACTGGAATCACTAATTAGATTTATAAAAAGACTGAGATGTTAAAAGAAACAAGGAGAGATTTTCTCAATAAATTCAAATAAAACCAACAGTAATGTGAGAAACTGACTAAGTGGGTATTTCTTATTCAAGTCATAAACAGTTTTTTGAATTATTTCTTATGTCTTATATTTTAATTTATAAGTTGCTTATAAATAAGTTGGTTTTATAGCTTAATTTTTAAGCAGCTTATAACCACATATTATTTTATTTTTTTGGTAATAAACCACAGGTCTTCCGGACCCACCTTTTTAGTCCTTTCATAGTTTCTACAACTTATAAGTTGCTAAGCCAGTTTACCAAACAGCTACTTATAAGATGCTCAACTCCTTATTTTTAAGCCAATTATAATGTCTTTAGTTTAGTAGTTGAGACATGAAGCTATGATCGTAGGGACAGATTCGAGTTCACATTCTGGTGGGTGAAGTTTTTTATTTGTTATCATTGTAAGCCCAATGAGGAATTTTTTTAAAAAAAGTTGAAGCTAAAAAACACTCACAATGAAAAATAGTGAAATACCCCTTAAAATTTAATGAATATACAATCACCAAGTAATTGTTAACTAACTACAATTCAAGGTTAGAACAGGTTAACACCTTGTCAAATTCTGCAGTTCAATTTTCTCATGCAAGACAAAGATGAGGCTGATGATCGTGATGGAGAAGTTTAAACAGTAATCAAACAAGAACTCATTTCATAGGTGTTCACCTGACTGGGCAGTAGTGAGGAAGATTGTCCAAGACCTCCAGCTCTTCCATTGTAATCTGATCAATCTTGTTTACGACATAGATGCAAGGCATGTATATCCTACTGCCTTCAATGACATCGATAAGGTCGTCAGCAGTTGCATCGAATCTCAGCGTGACATCAGCATTGTGAATTCTGTATTCACTACATATTGCCTTCACAGTATCAAGATCGAGGTGTGTGTTGGTAACTGTTGAGGTGAAATTGATACCACCCTTGTCTTTCTTCCTGAATGTCAGATTAGGTGGTTCTTTGTTCAATCTGTTCTCAAGAGGGCAAAAACAAGTGAGGTTAAGAGATGCATAGAAAATTAAGAGTCAAAAGAAGCCAAAAACAATCTTACTTTCATAGTCAAACTCATATAATTGATCTTCATAAGAAATCCAGTATAGGAAAAACAATTAATGTTCACTTAATCAAGACTTGATACTCCACAACAGATAGCCACATGTACGATGAATTCCAGAAGTGTAATATTTTAAGTGCTTAATAGTATTAAGCTTATTAGATAACACTGTAAGTATTTCAGTTAATTCAACATATCATTTAAACTAGCAAGTCAAAATGTTTGACCATATCAATAGCTATCTTAAATTTACGCTTTATTTTTTCTAGTTCATAAAAAAATCTACCACCTAATAGTTTCAGCATTCATAATATTCAGCACTTAAAATTCCAAGCTAAATTTACAGTATCCCAAAGTATAACGTAAGAAAACACATATCGATATAATATTAAGTTTAGGCTACGTCCTTATTGCTGAGTTGTGGTTTTTTTCATAAGAAATAAAAAAAATTCTTCTCAATGCATTTGGCGCACAATTGAAAACTAGGACATCTTAAATGTCAAAGATCTTCAACAGTTCTTCAAAAATTGTTTCAAACATATATGTTTAAAAGGCTAATTATTGATACATATTATCATGCCTAGTGGACACTACCTAGACTAGCTTCAAAGAAAAGATGACACATCAATAGCACCGAAAATTTGGGGTATAGAAAACATAGAAGCAGAGTATACATATATCCTCTTATTACCTTATGCCAAATCCCTCAAGCTCTTTCTCTATCAAACGCTTGTGAGTTATCGGCTTTATTGCATCAAGAACAATTAAGATACAATTGCATGTTCTAGCAGTACTAATAACCTGAAATACAATGCATCACAATATGCTCAAATTGTTTTAAAGAAAGGTTATGAAATTAGTTTTCAATAAAGAATAATTAATTACTTATACGTGATTAGTATTGACATCTTCTACACTACCGTTGCAATGTAAGAGAATTGAGGCCTCACTATCCAATGTAGGATATCTAATTACCCATTCGAAAGCATGTCACCACAGGTATGAAACCCATGAGAAGTTTTAACCATAAACTTTCATCACGAAAAACTGGTCCAAGGATTAAGAAGGTTCAGATACATTGGGAAGTATTTATGCCTAGAGATTTAACTTCAAGCTTTTTCCTAAAATGTAAATGGTAGAATGCTTATTCAATTTCAACACCTTTTGAAGACCAGAATTCACAGTCAATCATGCTGAAAAAAAATTTTGATTTTGAAAAGTTTGAGATGCATTCCCATTTTCTACTTCATTGTTTAAGCAATCCAGTGACAGACACTGGGGTAAAATTTAATTATTCTAGAAGCTTGAAAGCATCATGTGCTTGTAACAATCTTGAAATATCTCGAACAGATTTTATGGTGTGCTGAAAGCACCTACAACGAATGTGGCATGCTTATCGACGTAGGGCAGACATATGACCTCTAAAAATCTTTATCTTAATTCATGATGATTATCTAATAAACATGTCCAACATGGATTAGGAAAACTTGGCACTTTTGCAGTGTTTGAGAATTCTCATAGGCTCTGGCTTTAATACTTTGACATGTGACCAACATGTCTCTCACAATTAGATAAAGGAGTAAGAAGTTGGGAAAAAGTTGGTCTCAGAAATGACAAGCTAAATATTTGAATATACTATGCCCCAATCCAGACAAGGTTAATTAAGAGATCAGTAACTGAATTTGCTACATCAAAATTCAACAGCAGCAATGTCAACACATGTCTTTACCTGCCTTCCTCGTCCCTTCCCATCCTTAGCACCCTCAATGATACCAGGAAGATCTAACAACTGTAAAAATAAAGAACAATAATTGTGACTTCTCTTAGTTTCAAGGAAGCCCACAAAACATAATGAATCAATCACAAGAATATTTTGAAATCATTGATGGCATTCGAACTGGAGCTGCGAGATAAAACTACCATAGAACTGATTGATTATTCGAATTGAAAACTTAAAAATCTTTGATTACTAAAGCATTGAAGAAATTGTTTCGTAAGATCTTATTCAGCTGTACTGACTACTTAAAGTTAATTGTTTTTGAACAAATCTCAGAACCGTAAGTGGGAAAGTCTCAGTATATAGTGAGACCTGAATTTTGGCTCCTCTATAGATGATAACGCCTGGAATGCAAGTCAAGGTGGTAAATTCATAAGATGCAACCTGTATGCCACAAAAATCAAAATAAATTTAGTGTACAAAATATCATATTTTGTAATGAACTTCACAATGAACTGTGGACATGAACTTTTAATCGCACCCAAAAGAATATAGAAATTGTCTGTTGTCCTCAAAGTATTTTCACCATTAGTTCAACAGAATACATGAATTGAATTCATTTACACTTCCTATTTTTGTAATCATCGAACCTCATTGACAAATCAAAATTTCTGAAATCACAATATACAGATAGTTCATACCTCTGAAAATGTCCCTGTTAATTTATTTAGCAGTGTAGACTTCCCAACTGAAGGAAAACCCACTAGGCCTACCCTGGCATCTCCACTTTTAGTAACATCGAAGCCTTGACCAGCAGCACCACCGCCACCTTTTGCTGAAGGCTCAAGAAGTTCTCTACGCAATTTTGCAAGTTTAGCCTGGTCAAAACAGAATACATACAACTGCATGATCAGAGTTATTCAACTAAAAAATAAATCTCAATTGCAAGGTGAAATTTCACAACCACTCAAAAATTATTTACAGTATCAAGCCAAATACGAAAAAATTTTGTTACATTTTTACAAAACCAAAAACCACACTTTTTTTAATAATGGCAATCAGTCTTTATTCGACTCTATCTTATGCAAGGAATAAGAAGCACTAATCAACCAAGCACTAAGTAGTGATATTCCTTCTTGACTTTCTTTTTATTGCCGTTATTTCTACAGGTGCAGCAATAATTCAGTAATAATAAGAATCTATTTTTCAAATTGAAGACGGATTTATAATTATGCACAACATCAAAAATAATACACGATCTACAAGATTTTAATATTTTCTGCGCAAATTTTGCAAATTGATCATTAATTACAATTTACAATACCACTTAGTTAGTAGTAATATTCATTTTGATTTTTTTTTTCTTTTCATTGCCATATTTCTATAGTTGCGGTGATAAACTCAGTAATCATATTAATCTCATTTTCAACATTCAAGATAAATTTTTGTCAGTGCACATTTATTATAGCCTTAATCATCTTATAATGCATCTCTGATTCTCTATCTGTCATCTATTATGCACAGTAATGCATTGACTTCTAGTTTTTTCTTTGCTTGCAAAAACTGCAAAACTTAATTATTTCCTTCCCCAATAAACGTAAAGGTATCAAAGCCATGGAAGTACTTGAAAAAAAATGCAGTTGGAACTTGTTTCTTCATTGCAAAGTTCATTAGGCTCAAATGACCACATTAAACCAGAGCTATATCTATCTTTGAAACAAACTCACAGAGTTCCCAGACCAATGTACAATGTTGAAAATTAAAAAGGAAGAGCTCATCCTGTGAAAAAATGAGCCCCAAAAAAAAATACTTCAAGCTCAAACAATGGCTGCAGATACTAGCATAATCTTGAATTGTCAAAGGTAAAATGTAAATGACTAAATCAATGTAGCCTCTTCCATGAAAGAAAAAATTGCACACCCAAGATGCACATTCACAAGCAGTTGTAAAAGAAGTGTGCATAAAAAGAAATTACATCTGAGGAGCAAAACAGCTAAAAAAATCATAAGTCATAAGACTTCAATAGATCAGTCACTCTGAAGTCTTGAACAGCCAGCACTAAAATGAATAGTTATAATATAAAGGATTGGCTACGATATTGGTCCGCACTCAGACAAGAAAAGGTAAAAAATTGTGCAATAATAAACCAAGAGAAAAATTCAGCATTCACTTAAACAGCTTACATTGAAACAAATGTTGAACTGAAAACGATACAGTTGAATAGTTTCAAAATAAAAAAATAGCTATTTTCATGCATTTTTCTCTAAGTCAGTTACAAGACTTCAAAACTAACAGAAAAAAAGCTGACAGATGAATTGTCCTCTAATGATTCTTGTTTTCATTAGAAAGATTCTTCTCATAACATCTCTTGTCGATTAAGAACAGGCTTTGATAAACTTTGCATTTAACAATGTTGTCCAGATATCTATTCTAAGCTTATTCACTTAATTGCATTATGGATGAAATCGTGAAACAATATATCATCAATTGATCTGACGCAATTTTAGCAATCACTCCAATTCCATCCAGAAAATGTTAGTTCCTTTTAATGTTTTCGTATTATCACTTCCCACTCTGATAAGTTAGTGTTGAGAAAGAGAAAACACCAAACAAAACGAATATCCACTCGCCAAAGTGAATATGGAAGTTAAAAGAAAGAGTACATTAACTCCCTCCTCGCTGGAAAACCTAATTCAGTAATCTAACCTTATTTTTTTCTCATTGAAGCATCTGCTTTGCTTCTCCAAGATATTGATATTAAGACACACAATTGAGACACAAGCAACCTAACAGACATTCTTGTTTCAACAATGCATCTATCGGAAGATCCCTGGACAGAAGTGTATACCTTGAGCAATCCCAGATGATGGGCTGTGGCCTTATTTTTTTGAGTCCTTGCCATCTGAAAAAGACTCAAAAAAGGGAACATGAGATTGACATTCCAATAAAAACAAAAACAACTAAATAGCATTATGTACATCGTCAACAACATATATTGAAAAACAACACCAGATTTCAATTAATCCTCATTTCCTACAGAATAATCTTAAAATCTCTAAAGTTTTCAAAAGAGCCACTTTAGTCACATCATCGCTGCATTGTTTTTCCTTATTCGAAATATTTCAGAAAAGAGGTGAAAATGGAGCGTTGGGAGTAAGAGAAAGCAAGTACCTCATCTTCAATGTCTTTAATTTTCTGCATAACCGTCGACATGGTGCTGTTTAGGAGCTAAGAAACAGCAAAAGGAGAGTTTCCGAATCCTCACAGGTGCAGAATCAGTAGGTAGACAGGTTGGTATGCTTTCTGAAAACGTTGATGGAATTGGCGACAGAGAAGAAGGTACCAGAATCCCAACTGGAACATGTTTATACGAACCCTCGTTTGGTTCGGGTAATGTCATTTGGGCTTTCTCCTCAGTTTGGCCCACTGCTCTTTTATCTTTTATATTCTTTTTCTTTCTTC